>BMAO01018248.1:0-23331 GCA_019973975.1 Trichonephila clavata | reverse complement strand
GCAATATATTACTGTGTTTTTTAATGATGCAGAATAAATATATTTTTTAATATTACATACTATAATGATATATTACCAATTAAGTGGCAATAAAATGTAATTAAAATTTTGCTAGTTTGCCTAACACTACCGTAAGTCTCTATTGCTATCCATTATTTGTCTATTCTTTCAAATATATACATCTATTCGTGTGTATTTGCTTGTTGATGAAACATTTCTATGATTGTTGAAAATTGTGTGTATGTATATGTGGTGGTTTCTGTCGCAGAATTATTTAAATATAATATCTATAAATGCTTCTCTTTTTGAACGTAAACATGAATAATACATACACACACACATATATATATATATAATTAGCTGTTTGATTGATAATAAATAATATTTAATTTAAATTGTTGAAAATGCTAATTGTTGAGAGTGTGTATTTCAATACGTTAACATCAGCTATTTTTAGCAGAAACGGCCAATCCCAAATGTTGAAAGCCATTTCATAGTGATACTATCAAGTGTGGTGCCACTCGCGACCAAATTTGGACGCAGGCAGTAATTTAAGATCTCCTCGTTTGCTGAATATTTGCCACGATTTAATTTTTCGGAGAGTACCTGAGCCAATTTGATATTTAAGGGATCTTTTATATTCCACATATTCATATGGCATGCGCGTGATTACGAATTTCGCATCCAGAATCGAACTCGCAATCTTAGGCTTACGAAGAGAACACGCTACCTCTGAGTCGCCGAGCCGACAATATCAACGAAATAATTTTACTGAATCTTTTTGACATGAATTGATGTATATTTGACAATCGTATTACGGCTATTAGAGTATAGTTTATCAGCTTGTTTAGGAACAGAGGTTTAATGAATGAAAGTGCAAAGCGTTCGTTTACGTATAAAAATGCATAAAAATAAATGGAATCGCTTAATATCCTCAAGTACTTTCTCGTTATTTTTAAATCAAATAGTAGCAGGCTCCTTTGTATTTATTCGAGATTCAGTGCTGATATACAATCTTTGCCACATTCAATTGAAAATGTAGGTTATTCCAAGAAGAGTTGGAATTATATTTTTTAGTTTTAATGTAGTTGTTGAAAAAAAACTTGGTAAGAATTGCTTACATTTATTACTAAATCTAACAATTTTTACAATTTCTAATGACCCATTTTACACAGCATCGTGAATATCAAAATGCATCTAATAATTTTGAAATTAAACACCGGTTGATGTGATACAAATATTCCCTTTTGTTTATAATACTTCATATAATTATATAAAAGCTTTATTTTTAAAATAAAAGACTCATTTTATGAATATAAGCTAAATACAGTAGAGCAACAGTCCATGAGGGCCTACTGTTCCATTTCAGTATTCGCGACCATGGGTACTGAGATGCATCAGGATATGCTCCTATCAGGTGGTCAGTCTGATGAAAAAAACAAGTGTTTACTTCCCAAGCATATTAGATACTCGTTTATCGACCTACTGAAGGAATGAAAGGCTGCATTTTATGTGTATATATTATATCTCCAAAAATATAATAATCTCCGTTATTTCTCTTGGTATCAAATATTAAGGGTCATATGGTATAAATCGAATTAATGATGTACTATAAGCCGTAATAATTTATTTGATGCGGCAACAGTCGAAATACGGAAATAACCTTTAGTTTATTCTTCTAGAAAACTGTTTTCTTGTTATTTCAAAAGCCATTAATGCAACTTTTATTGAAATAATCGGTATAAATTTGATATTGATTGTGACTTTTCAAAGAAATATTTTCACAATAGAAAGTTTTCAGAATTATTCATAGAAACAATTTTAGAACCATATTAGACACAAAAATAACAGCTTAGTTATCTTTTACTGTAATTTTAATTACATTACATATATGATAGACAGAAAACAAATCCCAAAGATGATCATCTCTTCCTAAAATAGAGATTCGTAACTGGAGCTTAATTTTATTGTTAGGTCTCAAATTTCAAAAGGAACAGAAAATAATTAACACTCTTAAAAGTTTTTAGAGAAAAATTTAAGTGGTTAGGCATATTTTTATGCATTTATTTTTTGTTAAAACATAAAAAAATTCGTTCAAAGCGAACTAATTCAATGAATAGTTATATCCCAATAACAGTATAATACACCCATACACACACATAAATATATATACGTTATTTCACATATATACCTATGAAATAGCACGCGACTTGAATTAGAGAATTTTGGTAATGATGTGACCTTTTTAGTGGAGATTGCATTCGTTGAGAGATAAGACCTTTGTATGTGTAAAACACCATTTATTGATAAACTAACGGGTAAAGCAGTTACCAAAAAGTACAGCACAAACACAAATAGACAACAAGAAGACATTTTAGACATTCACAAAAATCACGAACATAATTTTTAAGCTCACGACATCTTGTTTATTTGTAGTAATTGTCAGTCGGAAGGTTTTAAAATAATATGGTTTCCTGTAAAGGTTTTTTTGATTGGTGCGCAGGCCCGGGTGATGCAAGATTTCATCACCCTGATTTAAAAACGCTAACATTTTAAGTTTTTAAGATATAAAGCCGTGGTTATTTTCCAGCGTTAGAAGAATAAAATAAAAAAATAATCATGTTAAAGTCTTGGAGACCATTATAAATTAAAATCACTCGAGAGAATAAAATCAATAATTCAGAAGTCATATTAAGTAAATATTGAGCATTCAATAATTATTTTGGATTAAATGATTCAAGTTACTCATTTTTATTTTAAACCTAACCTAATTGATTGAGCTTGCGAACAGTTTACTAGTCGCTCATCCGGTATAGTGGTTTGCGACGCTGAATGCTGTACCGTAGAGCCTGGATTTGAATCCCGGAGAAGACATGAATATTTGTAATTGTATAGCATCTTTGTGGAATGGGGGTACTCTAAATAGCCGTCAAGCCTCATGTCTTCTCGTGAGTTGTTGGAAGGAGATGAGAAGTGGGAGGCCCCTGACCACCCTGGAATGTTCTTCCTCAAAATTAGGTGGGTACCGAGCCAAAATAATAATAATTGGATAATCAGTTATTTATCTTTGATAATAAATGGGTCATTTATAGTTTTGTTTAATATTTGTTTAGAGATTCTATTGAAAAAATGGAAACAATACATTTGTCAACATTTATCGCTACGCCATTCCATGCCTCCAAAACAACTACCGGGTTAAACAGAAGCTTAGACTCAATAAGGAAATCAAGAATTAATGACTGTGAAATAGTGAGCTGTTATGTCAAGTATTTTATTTTATAATCACTGTTTCTACATTTGACTCAAAATTTTCTGAATAAGATATATAAATCCTAATTTTACTTTCAATTTTTGACCATATTTTGACATACCTTAACTTACCATTTATTTACGTACGCATCCCTCTGATTAGTAAACTGTATTATAAACTAAGCCGATGCATTAATATTCATTAGTATTAAAAGGATTACTGTATAGAAAATTATGCATAATTATAATACTTATAAGAAGATAATCGATCTCATTTTAACTTTTTGAATTTTGAGGCATTTCAAGTGACATGCAGAGAATGAATAGGGAACCTCCATGTTATATTTCATTGCAACTCATACTCGGATTTTCTCTCTCAGAAATTTATGTCCTTAAATCCTTTTGAGTCAGAAAAATAATAAATCCATTGAAATATTTTTTTAAATCAATGCAATAATATTTCTTGGATATTTTTGACAAAACAACAGTTTTTCCAGGAACTTTAGAAAGAATAAATATAATTTTGCTAAAATAATATCGTCATTTTCATAATAATTTTTGTAAAAACATAAATTAAGGAAAGTAAAATATTTTTTTTAACAAAGGAAAGCAGCGTACATGTGTAATTATAAGCCCTCAGGTCGAGACTTAAAAGCTTCACTTAGTGTCACTTGAACTTTGTACAATGATAGCTTGGTCAAATATCATCCTTGTGGAATTGCCAAGAAGTACTATTAGTTTGCTACTGATGTATCTTTAATACAAAATTAATTAGACAATGTAAAACAGAGTCGTTAATTTGTTATACGCTGAAATAAAATTTTTCTGTTATTTTTACATTTCAAATATTTTTTCATTATACATTTCACTAAATCCTAGTTATTATGTGTATTTTAGTTACAAAAATAGAGCTATGATTTCCCTTAATTGATTTTATCCGTCAAAAGATATATTAGCATCTAATTTTGAAGAAATCTAATTCATACTGGAGATGAACTTCCTCTATTTGAATCATTGTCAAGAGACGATGAGGATATCTTAGCTGCAAAACTCATGAAGACTTAGAACCCATAGATATTTTAAAGAGTACCAATACAATTTTTTTGGTAAAATCAGGACTGAAGCAAGCAGATAATCTTAAAAATACCACCTACGATATTCGAGGTAAAGACACTATCGTGTACTATTGTCTGGGATATCATTCGCACATTACTGCCAAGTAATAAGATTTGTTCAAAAAATAAAAAACGTTGATAGAGAAATTTATTTCCCTTACTTTTATAGGACTAGACACCAAGATTTCTGTTCCACAGTTGATACTTTGTTCATTAACCCCCTTCTAAGTTTATTTTATTTCTGTATTACGAATTAAGAAATGTCATTTTTTTGCTTATTTTAAATCATACATATCTTTTTAAATGTAATGGCACCATTCGCATACACAATTTCCTAAAAATTAATGTAAAAAATCCTATTTAAATAAATGAGTAATTTACCTGTAAAGGGGTTTTTTGTATGGCAGAAATCGTTAGACTTCGAAGTCAATTCTCACTAAATATAAAGATAAAGCTTAAAATATCTAGATTTTAACTTGGATAACAATATCCATTGACATCGTTTGCTTTTACATAAAAGATTATGAAATTATTAATCAAAATTTAATCTTGTAAGATAAATTCGAAAACATGGTACTGTACATAACCTAACATCGCAATCTTGACAGTAGAATCGTGTTTCTCTCTTCTTACCTTCTTCCCTTTACTGTCTCTCTTCGAGCAGCAGAAATTAGTTTTCTTCTATGTTGGGGGAATTTAGTAAACAAAGTGTCTTTCAGACGAGTAAGTCTTTTTACACGTAAGAAATTAAGGTATAAGATGTACGAATAATAAGGCTTTCAAATAGAATTATGATATAATTTTAAAATTATAAGTAAGTTCTTAACATATATAAGATTATTAATAGGAAAAATGCTATCTGTATATCATTGGTGAGATAATAATTCTCAGATTTTGCAGCAAGATAAGTTAATTGTTATTTGCAATTTTAAAAAAAAGACTTCGTGGTTGAAATATGCTGATGTTTAGCATCATGGCTCCAGGTTTCTATTGCCCAGCTAACATCTCAAGTGATGTAATTTTTTTAGCGAGATTCTACATAAAACCTCTATAAAAGAAAACTTGAAATACTTCCAGTTCATAATAGAAGTGTCTCAATTTTTTGTTGCCCCATAGCACTTAATTTTAAAAATGTGATGTCATACCATGTACATTCTCTTGATTTGAAAGCACTTTTAAATTATAAAGTACAATCTCAAAGCATATCTTATATGTGTGTAATATCAAATAAATTAAATATATTTTTTCTTCCCATGCACATTCTCTTGAATTGAAAGCATTTTTAAATTATAAAGTACATTCCCAAAGCGTATCTTATGTTCGTAATCTCAAACAAATTAAATTAATTTTTCTTTTTGCTACTTGACTTTATACCTTTATAGTATGTTTGACTCCATTTTGTGATTAAAGTATTAGAATTTATACTTCGGTTGAATTCACTTACAAGGTTGAAGCAACATTTTATAAAAATTCTTCATAAAACAGGCTTAAGAAAGAAGTGCCTTATAAAATTCCCACATGTTTTATATGAAATATGCTACAACAGACACATAATCCTTGGATGAAAAATGACCATTTAAAAAAAATTTTACCTCAGAAAATATTCATTGCAGAGATTTCTCGTTTCCGTCAACAACACAAGACGGCGTAATATTTCAGTGGCATCGTTAAGGATTTTTAGGATTGCGAAAAGTCCAGGAGATGGATCGGATGGATTATACCAAAATATTTGTCCTCTTGGTCATCTACCTAAGACCTACTGATTTTTTTCAACTTTATGTCAAAAACATTGTCTATTGGGAATTTAAACAGCTAAATAACCCGAGTAACTTAGTTTATAGTTTGAAGAAATAACTTTTGTAGTGGATGTTCCATAGTTTCGTTATTTCTTGATAAACATTGTCTTGTATCTGCCATAAAATTGTTCAAAGAGCAGTTAGAAAATTCAATTTTTATAATTCAATAAGCTAAATATAATGTTATAAAAATTGTTATACACGTGTATTATTTTTTAAAAAAATTCAAATTTATGAAAATATATGTATATAAGTTATTACGTATATGAACAATAGCATTTTTTAAAATCATTTCACTTTTCCGTCAACTAAAATATTACTAAAAGTATAGCAGCTATACTTATACTTTTAAATTTGATAAGCTTAGTCACCAGTTTACTTCTAAGAGATTATATTGATCACTTTAAAAGAGTACTTTTTAACTTTGAAAGAATTTTTTGAGGAATGTGAGAAATTTTCAATATTATAAACAGAAATTAATTTCATATAAAAGTCCTTAATATATAAATATGTAGCCTCTGAAAACAAGGACCTTTTTAGTATATTGCTGATTACATTCATAAAAAAAATACTTTTAAGAATCTAATTTTTATAAATATTAGAGAACTTGAAATATATAAATCACACTTGAGCTTAAATATGAAGAAATAATTACAAATAACTTAGTTTCTGATCACTTTCAAACAAGCCACTTAAAATAACTTATTATCTATGAATAAATTACTTCTCATATTGCATCACTTATTATAAATGTGTACTGTAATTAATCAAAGCTATTTATGGAAGAACTCGGAGATTATTACTCGGAGATAAATGAAGACTTGTTTTTTTCCCCCCATTTTATATTCATAAAATCCAAATGAAGTTCTTTCATACATTAGAATTAAATGAACATAGAGTATAATTGTAATTATTGTATAAAAAACTTTTAATAATTTTAGACTATTTATCGATTTTATTAAGTCTTTAATAAAGTATGTATTATATATTCAATGATATACATTATAAATGTTTTTATGGAATGATATTAATAATAAATATATTACAAATTGACTCTTTATTCCATTTAAAAAAAGAGTATACTTATATTCACTGCCGTAGTAAATCAAGGTGCGCATACGCATTTTAAAATTGAAGCCCGAAAAGGAAACATACAAACGCGTAGGTGACATGAGCCTTTGAAATGTAGAAGCACTGATTTCTCAGAAACCTTTGGAGGGAATAATTCATTAATTTTGCTTAAGACAAAGTTGCAGGAGTTTCTGTAATTTCTTTTTAACTGAGCAGACAAAATGTCATTTAAAAAAAAACAATTTGATTGTTAGGTATAAATACTGTATAGTAAATTCAGTAGTTAAATTATTTTTATGCTTGAAGAATGCGTTAAAAACATTGAGAAAAATAGTACTTTGAAAAATGTAGGTTCAAGAACTAGTCTAGTTTGGTTAGAGAATTTTGGACAATATTCCCAAACTTTTTTCTTTTGATATGTAATAATCTCAAAAAGAGAAGTTTCACAGTTATTATGCCTCTCATATTTTCAACACAAATCTTTATTTATCATATTTTATTTTGGTATATAGACGTGGCAATTCAAATAGAAAAAACACACAGTTGATCAGTGGTCTAACTATAAATTGATTTCCTTTTCCTATGTTTATGACTCACAGAATGAAACTAAATAATTTTACTTATCGACGAAAATGTTCCTGCTAGAAAATAAGAAACATTCAAGTCAAGATTCTTATTTAAAATAGAGATGCAAAGTTAGCTTAAATCCAGTATCTGTAGGATTTACGAGCTAAAGACAAATAATCCAGATTCTTTGACTGGAATAATGGGTCTTGCTGCGTTTAAAATCTAATAATTAAACGCAATATTCAAATTTGGAAGGACTGATTCTAATTCGGACTTCATTGCACCTTCATTGACAGGCTGTGGTTCAAAGTTTATTATGAGATAAACGGGGAATATTGCAAAGCTCTTGTGTGAAAACTGAATACATCATACATCTCATTAGAATATCTCAGAACATGAAGATCAACAAATTAGATTTCAGTTTTAGATATTCAATAAAAAAGAGCTAATACTCTAAAAAAAATTGCTTATATGAATATGTTTAGGATCGTACTGATTCTAAAAAAATTTAATTCAACTCATTTAAAACCATTTTCAGTTTACTCAGAGGATTGCTTAATAAATGAATTTGGTTATTCAGAATATCCATCATTTGGTTTGGGTGACATCCGCATCAGCAACTCTTTCTCCAAATTTCTTTATTAAATTATTTGATGATTTATGTGTGTGTGTAGGGTTTTATACGCATATGTTTTGGTGAATCTAAATCATCAATTCACAGTCATCGTTGCACTATTGAAGACTTCGAAGTTTTAAGGTGTATTAACATATTTTATTACGCAAGACCGTATTTAGTTGATTAGAAACATGGCCTCTCTCTATTCTATTGTGTGTCTATTCATCAGACTACCAAGAATTTATATGTTATATAATAAGCATTTAGGTGTGTTTTGGTATACGTTACTTGTAATATAATATATTTAAGACCATTAGTTATATATTTAAATTATCAACCTAAAAATGTATAATATATTCAGACGTTTGTCCATAAGGTAATAATTGCTTAAACTGATCAAAATATTTCAATCTATTATTTCTGGAAAAAAATATGTGTAATCATATTGCTAACTTTAATTTTTAACAAAGGTCAGTTTCTTAATTTAAGTATAGTTTAGCTGTTTGTTTGCATAAACAATTGTAAATTTAAGAACATTGTGGTGATAATAACTCTTTTAATGTATTTTTTTATATTCTTTCCAAAGATATTCGAAAAATGTATGTTGATTTCAAATTAAAATAAACCATTTCTTGCATAATTATCCATTATAAATATTGATTTTTATTATTTAAAATTTTTAACAATGTGCACTTGTAAAACAAACAGATTCAACTTTTGACAATCAATTTTTAATTTTCTTTTTCATTTGGATATCTTAGTCGTGAAATAAATATTTTGTTTATACTAAATATGATACTTCTGTTTTCTTACTCTAATTAAAAGATTTAAGGAGCACTTCTACTGCTACAGTTATTGACAAATATAACACAAATATCTCAAAATATGAAGTCTTAAGGAGTCCGAAACTCGTAATAAAATATATTTTGATTAATTAAAATTATTAGCCACAATCTTCTCTAAAAAAGAATTTTCTCAAATTTTTCTGAAACTGACACAGCATATACATCCGAGTGAAAGTTAAATATAGAGTTGTATTCACTTCGCACTATAAAGCAACACGAAAGCTATTGGGTGTGGAACTCGTAACTTTTAAAATTGGTAAAGTGGCGAGGACGACACCTATGCTAGCCCCTCCTTTTTCTAACTACCACATCACACCACTGGAGGACACTGAGCCTTGACCGATTTAACGTGCATCGGTCCCCTCTAAGCGACGGATCTTTAAAGACACCAAATCTTTAACCCACGACTCTCTGGCCACGAGTTCATGGTCATAACCACTTAAACATATGCCAGGAAGATATCTGATTATTAGGTTTCTTTCTCATTCTTTACAATTCTAACTGTTAAGCACAATTCTTAAAATGACATGCGTCTATATTAATAGAGACGACACACTGACTCCCCTACAGCTTTCCATAATTACAGCTCCAATTATTTAAGATTATTGATTTTTTTATGAATGTAGTAAAAATAATATAATATTGGGACTTAAATAGGTATATTGGTTTATATCTGTAATTTGTATATTTGTAAGGATATTTTCTTAGAAATTCTGTTTAGGGCAGAGAGAGAAAATAATATAGGCCAAGGACGAAAGGCGGTCAAGAGCAGAGTTGAATGATACCAACCATAAGTCAATCGGACCAGCCAACCCCGAAAATAATAACGATTTAAATAAATTTAAACACCTCCGCACAGGGACAATATGACCAATAACACGAGGGCCGATTCCCCGTAAGGCTCGTGCTAATACGAAAATATGGCAGACTTCCAAAAATCAAGTTCTAAGCTCAATTTCTTGGGGGGGGGGGGGTTAAATTGTTTTCAGTCCTCATAGGATTAACATGGGAGCATGATATTTTAGTGCTTAAAGCCATCCGCATGCATACGCAATGGGAATGAAATAGATGACTAGATGGGTATCGACGAGTGGAACAGTCAGTTCAAATCTCAAGTCTGAGACTCCAACAGCAGCCAAAATATTGTGAATTTAAACAAATTTAAAAAGTTTAAAAATGATTAAAACAAAAGCTATGGAAAAAATACCCCCTATGAGCATGAAATTATAAGAACTGGAAGAGCAGATAGAGAGGGATCGAATGAGTCAGGTCCGAATGGACTTTGAGGCTCGGGTGCCGAGATATTGGCCAAAAAGCTATAGAGGGGAGGAAATGCACCGGGGGGATGCCTCCCAACAGATATGGTTAATAACAATAGTTATTACGATTCCCCAAATATTAGCACCAAAAAAGTGGCCCTAGCACCAAAAAAGTGGCATGTTAGAAAATTCCCTACCCTATAGGAATAACATGGAGGATTGATATTTTAGTGTGCCTCCCCTAACCCAACCTCAAGCACATAGATATCAAATACATGTGGGGGGAGGCATGCCAATTCGATAGACACTTTTATAGCAAAGATCCATCAGTAACTTCCAAAGTTATTAGACAACGGTGTGAGCGCACATCGTAAAAATTTACTCTCATCATTTTTCCTCTCATCCAAAAGAAGTATAACTTCACAAATTTATTTCTTATCTACAGAGTTTGTGTTTGTTATTACATGTTTTATTTGTCATATCGTGTTAGTTATACGTATTATATCTACGCAAATTTAAGAGATGGCTATGCCAACCAAACGAAAAAGAACCACTGGGTCTAGAAATGACCCAGTTCAATCATAAGATTGAATGACAGTGTTGAGAATTTCCCAGAAGAGGTCTCAGTTTAATTAATAAATGGTTACAAATTTTAGAAAATATAGATTCCTCTGAAGAATATATTTTTCAGCAAAACAAGGAATAGAAAACTATCAGCACTCTACGATGAAATTTTCCGATAGAAAAAAATCTTTGAGTCGGCAGACTACTTTGTTAGATTTTATGAAACCTTCTGCATCAAAATAACTGTAATTGCATTTGTGTCATCTAAAATTTTATGAAACATTTTTTTTGTCTATATTAATATTTTCTTTCGTATCCGGACCAAACTCAAAATAATCTCTATGCATTTATGTGCAAAATTTTACACCGACTTTCGCGAATTCAACTTACGCCAGCTCTTCTCAAACTGTGGGGTGTGCCCCTCTATCGGGCCATGATAATCCTAGGAAGGGGGGCGTGAACATATTGAAAAGTCGAAAAATAAGATTTTTTTTAAAAAAATATTAATTTATTGAAAGTAAATAAAAAATAGATTCTGACATAAAAATTTAAAAAAAAAAACATTTACACTGATATAATACACTTATAAATGTATCAGTACTACACAATGTATTTTAAAAATAATTTAACATTACTAAATTCTGAACAAGTTTAATAATGACCAGTGACCCCATGGGCATGTCACATATAATATGCAAAAATTAACACGTAACTTGATTTTATAATTAATCCCTTAACTGCCAATTAAAAGTTATGCATTTTGCTCCCCAATGCCACCGTTTTGCTCGTATGCAAGCGTATGCGGTGTATTGGGGGGGGGGGGGGGAGAAAGGGAATAAATGAGAAAAACCTTTTGAAATAAGTAAATCCTTCTCAAACACTGTCAAGATCATCTTATAGCATTCTAATGCCTACAGAATAATTTTACGGATAGCAGTTAGCAGAAAAGATGGTATTTCGGAAAGGTGTATATATACGTCCGAGGCAATTTACACACTGGCTGAGCGTGACGTTTATATACGCCGGCGGTATTTAGGAATTAAGAAGTAAAAGGTCGTATTGTAGTTTTAGCGTCAGAAAATCAAATTATCGGATTTAATATTTTGTTACTGCATGGAGAGGGTGAGGCTCGATGAAATCTACGCAGTTATCACTCAGTTCCACCTATCGTGAAAGTTCATGGTATTTCGGTATGTATAAATTTTTAAATGTTTTAACACAGAGTATATTTAATTAATAATACATCTTGTTGATACTAATATTTGCAAATTATACTTCATAACTATCATGGAAAGCGATATAAAAAGAAATGCAAAACATAAGACGTGCTACCTTTGAATAGCTCCCAGTGGGTGGAAGGAAACAAACTTCTTACTCCAAAAAGGGTCTTAAAAATCAGAATTAATTTAGGTAAAAAGCAAAATGAATTTCTTTTTATAAAACAATTCCAAAAATATTTTTACATAACATTTCTAGAAAAAAAATGGTCCTGTAAAGGGTTAAATGTGTGAAGTGTACTTCATTGTACTCTTACTGTTAAAGATAATTGTAATGAGTATTTATCTTGTGGATTTTAAACTTAAAACTCCTCAATTAATTGCTAACTTATCTTAAGATGGATAATTTATTTTCTCTAGATACTTAAATATAGCTCGAACTTATAAACTGTAACAAAAATTTCAATAATTTTAAAACAATATATTAACCACAAACGTTACAAAAATTTCAAGGAGAAATTATCATTTTATTATACATATGAAAAATGTTTTAACTTCGGATTTCGGGAATATATATGACTAGAAGGAAAACAATGTCACAATTTTAAAAGTTTTTTGGTGCAACCCAATACTTTATAATTAAATTCCTGTGGCTCATTAAGTTTATCTTAGCATATGGAAAATGATAATTGTTGAACAACACTATTCATTCAATAAATTCTAAACTAAATAAGGAGAGAAAATGTGAAAATTTTAAAATAATTCATAAATTGAATTTAAATACAAAAAAAATTATAAATATTCGGTTTCTTCATGTTTTTAATATCAATTCACAGCATCATTTAACCGATAGCACAAACTATTCAGATTTAATTATACAGCTCTCTGCTCTAATTTTTTCTTTTTCAAGCCAATTTAATCCGATTCGCAGATATCGAATCAAACATAGAAAAGCCATCCTAAACTTTTCCAAAATATGCAGCATTTACGCAATAGTTATTTCATAAAAATTCTGAAACTGCTGTTCAGAATTAATTATTCAGAAGTGAGAAAGCGTAATCAAGAACTCTGCCGCATTAAATATTATCTAGAAATCTAATCTGAATTTTATTATAGATAATTGAAAATGTTATTGCATAATTTCTATGAAAAGTTATATCAGCTATGAATGTACAGGTAACTCTCATCTTTAAGTATAAATAAAATGGGTAAGCAATTTCGAATAACAGCTTGAAAAACATAGAAATATTAAGTAAATATTCTGAATTACTCAATTTAATAGATTTAGGAAATAATACCTTAATATTCAAATGATCTCATTATTGTAATTTATTTAAACGTTATACCATTAAACAAAAACACATAGTCGTAAATACTTTCGAATGGGTTTAAATCTTGTATAACGATTCTATTCTTTCCTATGGCAGAGTATTTATATATATATATATATATATATATTAGTACATACCTATCAAAATTACGACTGCCCCACCCATTTCAAACGATGAAAGGGGAGCGCAAATGAGATTGAGTGAGTAATGTTTATAAATGCTTAATTAAACTTAGGGCATTAACCTAAACTCGAATTAGTTCATATAATTTACGATAACTGTAATAAAGCTTTAGTACGTTGTGACTTTTTTATAAGCACATCGAATATTAATATAAGTATATGGAACATTAGGAAGAATCCATGTCCATTGTTTACATGTGCATGGAATGAATTTGTAGTTTTTGCGTTGAGTTCATTTACTTAAACTATTACCATGTTTAACACAATATTCAACCGACACTTTTAGACTAGACTGAAATGTAAATAAGATATTTCAAATTTTTTTAAGAAAAAAAATGAAATAAATGTAATTAATATGTACTTCTGATACAATTATTAAAAATATACAGCTGTAAGAAATTCGTTGAAAATGATAATCGATTCAATGAGAAATTTAGCAAAATACAATTAGAATTTCAATTAGGAGTGTGTAAATGTTTCTAATTTTTATTTTCTTATACTGCTATAAGTATATGTAGTTATTTGCAAATTGTGTCTATTAACTTTAGTTCTTGTGTGATGAAAGAATCTGCAAAATATCATACGTAATTACAAAATCGTATCAGGATTATATTAAAGGGAAGTCGTCGGTACGTATATTTGTTCTTATCAAAAATCGGCATAATTTTTTTAAAAGTGCAAATGTGTGTTTTACAATTTAAAAGAATTTATTTATATATATATATTTAAATATTAATTTAATTGATCGAACTTTTAAACTATTTCAGTAACGTAATTTTGTTTAGTAATGTAATAAAAAAGCTTGTTTTGCATTATAAAATGTATAACTTACAGGAAAATTTGCTTCCAATTTATAAATTAATATTTAAAACTTTTTCTAATTCTAAGACAAATTGATTTGACTTCTGTGTAATTTGAAATTACGCAATCAATATGCAGATCCACCTTCTAATGACTAACAGTTTTATTTATTTTTATCAATACATCTTTAAATGCAATTTATACTTAATTGAGCAACAATTCACACACACATACACATATATACATATATGTTCGAATGCACGTCTAATATTTTGTTTTTTCATTAATTATTTTCTTTTACTATTATGTATAAATTTTCATCTGAAAGGAGGGAGTTAGGAATTTGCAAAGAAAGCTGAACCCTGTATTGTCTGTGAAAGCTTTAGAAAATATAATAGTTTTGAATTTGGCACTTATCATATTAAAATAATACAATAGGTCTCATGTTTCAGTTTCTAATTTTCGTAATTTTTATCTCCTTCTGATTTGTAGAAAGTACGTGTGTGTAACAAGAAGTTGGATAATAGTCAAACTATGCTGTCATTTTACTCATACAAACCTCATTGACGATTGAATATTACTTATAAAATAAATAGCCATTTTTACAACAACACAGTAGAAAAGTTAATTTAAAAAGTGTATTTCCGATTATGGAATTGTATAAGTCTAAATAAACAAAAAATTCATTTTCATACTCTTTAAAATAAAAATTTGTTCGTAGTCTGCTTTCCTAACCAGTGAGTTTCTTCTCTGCCTAGTCTTCTGCAGCATCCTTACTTCGATATATATATATGTCGTGTTTTCCGAGTCAACACCAAGGCTTTTTGTAAAAATGGTCTTTATTTAACTAAAATATTTCGGCGTCTACTTACTAAGAGAGAAACAGACACGCGTCTTGTATAAGAGTCTGTGGACCACTTAGGCAGATGTTCTCAAGTACACTTCTTACACTTCTTATTGAAGAGGTAGGTATATTTGAAAGTTAAGCATGACATACGAGGTAATAAAAATTAATGGTCGGGATAAAAGTTCTGTTTAGGGCCATGTGTTCTTCAAGAGGAAGAAGTGAGTAATCAAATTAATACTTGAAGATGTAACGGAAAATAAAAGTTAAAAGTGGTCTAGGGATTTAATTTTAGATCTAATTTAATTATCCTTACACACACACACACACACACACACACACACACATACAAATACATATATAATATATATATATATATATAGATAGATAGATAGATAGATAGATAAATAGATAGATAGATAAACAGATGAAATAGTTAAGAATAAATATGTATCTTGATAAATTAGTTATTTTTTCAGGTGGAATCAAAAAGTGTTTGAATAAATTTGAAAAAGAATGCACAAGTTAATGTTAACAAATAATACTGATTTTAGCCTGGACTTCAGTAAAAACTTTTTGCCACCTTCCTACAATTGATAAATTAATATCTGAAATAAAAATAAGTGAGGTTTGCCAAAAGCAAAAATAAATTTATCAAAGTACATGGCAACTTTGTTTTTATGTTGATGTTACTTATGCCCCTGATCGACAGTGACATCTGATCGAGGTCCACGAAATCCATCGCAGCTAGGGGCTAAATTTTTACACATATCGTTAGCCTAAGCTTTGAGCACCAGGCCAGTTAACAATACGATTTTGCTCGGTTCCACCCTAATTTTGAGGGAGAACACTCTAGGGTGATCTGGGACCTCCCACCTCTCTTACCCTTCAACCAACCCACGAGAGGACTTGTGACTCGATAGCTATTTAGATTGCCCCCATGCCACGAAGGCACTTTACATTTACAAGCATTCATGCCTTCTCCGGGATTCAAACTCAGGCCATACGTCAACCGCAGTCAGCGTCACTAATCACAATACTGGATAGATGGCACTTGTTTTTATGACTGCAGAATGCAAACAAGGGGCTTGAGATCATTGTTGAAAGGAAATCGAAATTGAGCCATAACTGGGAAGGAAATGCATAAAAAAACTACTTTTCATGAGTTAAATTTGATAGAGTTTAATATATATAGTTTTAAAAATAAAACCCCAAATTATAAGTTTTAATATTTTGATTAAGTTTTCACTTTTTAAATGTCCTAGATCTCTCTCCCTAGTCTCCTCCCCCCCCCCCAATTAATCCTCACATTGCAGGCCGCGTGAAATAGTTGTCATATGTATGCAGCCCGGTGGGGAAAAAAGTTAAATATCACTGCTGTAAAGTATGAGCAGATGGTCAAAAATAATAATATGTAGTTTACTTTGTTATTTAAAGAATATCTCTATTTGAACAAAGAATAATTTATAAAGCAAAATATTTTATAAATGTGAAATATGTTAAAACATTAATGTAGCTTTATGTAAGTAACATATGTTACCGTTGTGGCTTATCAACCCTTGAAAGAAAGAATTAATTGATAAAATTAAAGATGAATAAAGAAAAAACCATTAATAAAATTTTCAAGCCTAAAGTAGTATGGAAGAATCAGAAATTTAATTTATTAGTATAAAAATTAATCTAATACCTCCGAAAAAAACTAAAAAAATTTATTTTTTTATTCAAGTAAATGAAATAGTAGACCAAAAGGTATTTATTTTATTAGTGTTTCTTTAAATATATATTATATTTCAGATAGTTAAAAAAATTTGGAGAATATATATTTTGCAACATTGTATACGTGTATTTGAATTTATCTAACTAGCTACTTGGATATATTTAAAGGGAAATTAATAGTAAGACTGATATATATTTTTCATAAAATATGACGCCAAGATTGCAAATTTAATTCTTCTCTTTAATATATACCAGTAAAATAATAAGGTATTCAGCATAAACTATAATTTATATCACTAAATGTTTTTTTATTGTACTGGTTGTTAGTATGCAATTAATGAGAAGAAACCGATTCTCTCTCTCTCTCTCTCTCACTTAATTTTCTGAATTTATTCTTTAATGTAATGAGTATGTGATTTAAATTAACTGCAGCATGCTGATCGCTTAATTTTTCTTTAAATTAACCCCATTATTATTTTTCAACGGATTCGAGCAATTACTTGATACCGCAGGTGATGGAAATAAATTGCTAAAATGAAATGAAAAATCCCATCTTATATACATTTAACTAATTCCTGTTTTGCTTTAAAAAATAATATTCTCTGTTAATGGTATACTGAAAAAAGTTAATAAAGAATTTTAGCTTTCTACCTTTTGAATTATAAGAGTAAAAGAGTTTTCAAAGGAATTAATGGAACATATTTAATGAAAAGAATATATATAATCAATTGAGGAAAAATAAAACATGTAAAAAGGTTTGCCCAGATGAAAAGTGGAAACGTTCAGTAAAAAGAATGATTTTATTTCAAATCAAAATTAATTGCTTTAGCGCTGTAAAGCAGGTCCCCTCGTTTCAGCAGCAAGTTTATCTTCACTCTAGAAAGAACGTGGTGGATTCTTGAGAAAGTCCTGCCCAGCTTTCATCAATTCATCGTCCAAATAGAAACGCAATGCTCTCTTAAGGAACCTTAAGGCCTAGAATTCTCAGTGTGACAAATCCGGACTGTGCGGTGGGTGTTTTAACATTTCCCGACGGATTATTTTAAAGTTTTCATGAAGTTCCGATATTGTTTGCTGCCCTTCTTGAAAACTTTTAAAACTGCTGTTCCTAGATGTTCAACCTAAAAAGTGCTTCCCATAAACTGCCACTAATCCTCGATAGATGTCCGTATTAAATTCACCTATTACAATCAGAAACAGTACTATTGCACTTTGTTTCAATCTGGAAGCCTCTTTAAAATGCACGTCTTTACTTTCGATTAATGTCTTCTATCACTAACAGGTTTCACTGATAAATATTGTATGTAATGTACACTTCCTACCGTTCTTCGTGCCCCTGTTTGGTGGCTCTGCTACTGCTGCACTCATTCTGAAGTAATCGCATATATCCACTTTTCATATGGAGATCCCTTATAATTGTGTTACTTTAATTAGTAGGATACTCGTATAAATTATTTGTGGCAATGGGTGTCTAGGGATTACAGTCATGAACTGGTGACCGGAGTGCCATATGTTCGACTGCTGGTGCCACTGAACACCCACCATGTAGAAGGGGGCCTTGAATGTTAAATCCCTTAAGGCTCAATGTCCTCCCGTTGGTTTGATAGACAGGAGAGAGGGTTCCCAGCTTCTTAGTCATTTTCGTCATTTGAGCATATCCGTTGCCAATAGCCCTTGTGATACAATATTGTGTGATTTTAATATAACTCTCATTCACTAAAAAGTATTCGTATGTGTGTTTCAAAAAATTTTTAAAAATTTTTTTTGACTGAATTATTTTATATAACAAGCGTCCTCTAATCTAATATTTTCCTTCTAAAAATAGTTTATGTCATAATTTAAAACATAAACCATTTATACGAAATTAAGTCATTGATAAGTAAAAATGTTATTTAGTTAAAACACGCAAGATGTTTTTGGTTTGCGGTTTTTGAGAAAGAATTTACTGTTTTTTGTTTCAATGAAGGCTCAGAATAATTTGCTCAAGAGAATTTTGTTGAAAGTAAAATTGCAGAAATTAAATGAATGAACATAAAAAAAACATTTTCTTGGTTTTTTTATTGATATCTAATAGGGATATAAAATTCAAAGAAATCCTCCTTAAATTTTATACTTTGTTTATTATCTCAAAATTAAAAATAATACGGAAGATATTTGATTTTTTTATCAAGAGAAATGCACTGAAAACAATTGGAAGATAAAATAGTTGTTTTCTTTATTTATAGAATTAGAATGTGCTTTTTTTATTTATAAGTGAGAATCATTATTTTTAATCACTGATTTATTCATACACAATGTTGAATTTTATTATTGAATGTATAAATGCTGTGAGTATGGTATTACACTATCTGGCCAAAAGTATCCGGAAACCCAGTGGTATTGACTTAGAGCGTCCTGAGGCACATATTAACATGATGTTGGTCCCTCTTTTGCATGGATGACAGCCTGCACACGTTTGGGAAGACTTTCCACCAACTTTTGATAGGTGACCATAGGAATTGCCTTCCAGGCGTCCATCACAGCTGAAGTGAGTGTTTGCAGTGAGGATGGTCGATTTGGCTGGCTACGTAATATGCGCTTTAATTCATCCCAAAGGTGTTCTGTGGGATTTAAAACAGAGCTCTGAGAAGGCCAGTCAAGTTTTTTAACACCTATTTCGTCAAACCACGTCTGTGCAACCCTCGATGTGTGAATGGAGCAGTTATCCTGCTGTAAGAGAAATAGGCCTTCCCCGAAATATTGCCATAGAGTTGAGAGTGCAGCATTGTCCAGAATTTCCACATACATCTCAGAGCTCATGTTTCCAATCACAGGATCTAACGGACCCAGGCCAAACCACGAGAAACACCCCCACACCATTATGCTTCCACCACCAAACTTAACAGTCGGCACAATTCAGTCACTAAAGAAACATTCGCCGGGGCATCCCACCAAACCCAGACGCGTCCATCCGACTGCCCGACTGTAAAGCGAGATTCATCACTCCAAAGAACAGTTTTCCACATGTCCACAGTCGAATGACGGTGAGCTCTACACCATTTGCATAGATGCTTTCGCATTCTGTGGAGTGATGTTGGCTTGTGAGCGGCTGCATGACCATGGAATCCCAAGTTTTTAACTCTCGACGACAGTCCTGCTGCTAACACTAATTCCTGATGAACTTTGGAACTTCTGAGAAATTTCCACCAATGAGGACTTGCGATTTTTGTTTCACTACCCTTTTCAGAGTTCTGCGGCTGCGTTCACCAAGTATTTTCGGCCTACCGGTTCGATTTTTCTGCCGTTTCATTGTCTCGACGTTTCCACTTCACAATTTCATCACTCACAGTGGATTTAGGATTCTGTAGAATGTCTGCAATCTCACGAAACTGATTTCCAACAAAGGTGGCATCCCACTATATTGTCACGATCAAACTCAGTAAGCTCCTTTGACTTACTCATTGCCTCACAAACGTAAATACAATCTGACAAACCACTACAACACTTTTATAGCTTTCAATTACGTATCAAATTGCGTCACTCGCCAGAACCACTTTTTTAAAGGGTGTCCGGATACTTTTGGCCAGATAGTGTATCAATGAAATTGTAACGTACTTTAACGTGTTGATGAAAAAAGTTTTTTTTCGAATCACATGTTTAATTGCATATTTGATTTTAAATATCCATTGAGGTACTTAAGTAATTCAAACTCTCTTAAACATAACTGGCATTTTCAGTTTTGTTTTCTTATGCGGTTGATCTCATTTAATTATTAATAAAACTAATGGTTTTGTAACTTAAAGCTCATAAATTTTAAACAGTACATTTAAAAATAATAATGGCTTGTATGCTGGAAAAAAGGATGGTATTGAGAAATTTTTTCTCATTCACCAACTTTAATAGAAATCGTCATCTATAAATCTTTACTTTTGGCGTCCTAGTCATCATATATCAAAATTTATTATTTATATATCTTCTTCTGATATTTGTGAAAATATAATTTTTATTTTCTTTGAAGTGTAGTATAAACAACATTTTTCATAAAACTACTCCCTGTAAATATGTACAAAACGACAAAATCTAAAATTAAATTATGCATTTTTTCCCCTTGATTTTTATGATAATATACTCAAGAGTTAAATAAGCTTAAAAGTTGATGCGCATTATATCTTTATTATAAAATATTTTAGCTTTTCAAACTCTTTATATCAGTGTAGATTACTGAAATAAATTTTAAGAAAAGTGAAGATATATATATATTAGAGAGAGAGAGAGAAATAGATTTGTAATACACAAACACAAGAATCACTGTATATAGCAGAAAATACTAAAATCCATTGTATTATTTACATAATGTAATCATTAGTTTTTAATTTCTGTCATCATCAAAAGTCAACATATGATGTAATTTGCGAATATTTTCTAATTTAATATTTTGCTATAATTTAAATCAGTAAATACTTTTTTTACGAAATATATTCATAGACTAATGTACATTCACTTTAAAAACAATACTATTATACTAAAAGAAATATATTGTATACTAAAAGAAAAAACTATATTAAAAAAAATTAATGTAACTCCGCAACATTTGTGCTTTTTTATAAAAATAGCTCCATTAGAATTATTTTTAAGACTCATGATATGCTTAATGAAATTTTTTTATGCATGTCTTGCACTTTTATTTGGCATTAGATAACGCATACAGTCCTTCTAAAATTCCCCGGTTCATTCTCGGTATGACATTTACAATTTTCCAGTTGACGTTTTTCAGCTGAATTGATCTGTGCATATATATGTTTATTTTATAGCATAAAAGCCTCAACTGAATGTACGAAAACGTAAGCATAATTTACGAAAAATATCAATTAATTTACGATAAATCTATCACAATTTGCATTAAATTAAGAATAAAGAGAGGGGGAAATATTTGCAATTGCTTCCTTCCACAAAACGCAGTTTAAAGACAATACATAGTATCTGTACTTCATAATCAAAAATAATTTCCTTCAATTCAAGTACGTCAGTTTTTCTTCCCAATAATTGTATTTTAGTTAATTATATTATCAGTACTCAACCTATATAATAGGCTGTTTCAACGCTAAAGTCATTGGTAATATATATTCATTATATTTTATTTATTCCATGAGAATCCCCTTATTTATTAAACCTGAAATAATTTAGTTCTTGTAAACCTATGTGACTGGAAAATTATTTCATTTTTCATAATTTTTATAATTTATTTTGCCAATTTTTGCCTTAAAGTTTGGAAAGTATTATTAATTGGTTCAATTTCAAAATAATTTTCTTTTGAATCATCGAAATTTTCTTAATTTACGTTTTTATGTTAAAGTTTGGAGTTAAAATTCTTTGCTTTAAAACATTTTGTAAATTAAAGGTAAGATTTTTCAATTATACGCAAATAATTTCATTCACTGAAAATAGCAAAAACAGCGAAGATATTCAATTTGAAACCTCATTTCAATAATTTAAAAACAACAATCACATTCTATAATTTTTAAAACTTTAATATTAAACCAGCATTTTCAACATCAGTTAATACTATATATTGAGTTTTTAATTTAACTTTGAAAATAATACCTCAATACTTAGAGTAAAAGATATCTATTTTCCAAGAGTCAGTAAACCTTAAACCTGAAAACTGAACATGACTTTTAAAGTAAAATATGATAGACATTTATAAAATTTTTTTCTTTTATCTTAATTTCATCTAAGATATATGATCATATTTAATAATTATTATATGTGTTTCAAAGTTGGCTATTTAAGTATTACAACATAACTAACTCATAACAGGAAAATTAAGCTTTCAGTGTTTTTATCCACAATGAATTATAAAATAAATATACAGAAGAAGTAGCATTAAATTTACTCAGTATGACCTAAAATTTATACTTTTAAAACAGTACTATATGTTTCAAAGATGAATTTATACAAAAATTGAATCTAAAAAAATACTGAATCATTTCTTACACTTTAGATTCTTACAATTTAGTTATAATTAACATGACTCTATAACATCCACAAAATCTTAAATCAAACTTCACTTCCGAAAGGTCTTTTTCAATTCAGTCAGATATTTCATTTAAGTATTTTGCGTAAATTACAATATGAATAGTTAAACTTTTGCCTTAAAACTTCAAATCCTATTTTTTTAA
>BMAO01018247.1:0-127114 GCA_019973975.1 Trichonephila clavata | reverse complement strand
TAAATGCCCAACCCATTCTTTTTTTTTAAAGCCCTCGTGTGGGACGTTAATATTCACTCACTCACTCACCCAGTATTTTTTTTCTCAATTAAAACCCTCTTAGCCTGACGTACGAAAATCACCAGATATAAACTAATATTTGGGATCAATTTTCTTAAATTTACATTAGAGGTTACAGAACGGGGATTTATAGAGTCGGTTGATTAATCGTTTACACTATGTCCGGATTCTATTTTAAATCGCTCTAGATCAGGGGTCGGCAACTTATTGAGTCTGAAGAGTCAAAAATTATAATTTACAAAATTTCAACGTTTTTAAAGAGCCACAAAATTTTTTTCTAGCCAATAATAAGTAGTATTTGCATAAAAAAAGCTTCTGATAAAAAAAACTAATCTATTTATTCATATATAAGTAATGTTTTTCACCACAAATTAGATAATATAATGATATTACCAGGTAATTACTTATTATTTAAGTAAAAAATTAAAACAATTAAACATTTACTTACAACACTAACTTGTACTTCAATAACAAACAATTGAGCAAATAGATTCAAAGGACCGATGACTTAGCATGGTAATTCAAGAAGAAAATTTAAACTTTACTAAACAATGTAACTTGTACTTAAAAAAAACAATAACATACATTTGAGCAAACAAATTCAATGAGAGCGTTGGCTTTGCATGGTTTGAGAAAGTTTGTATAAATTTGGCTCATATCTTGTTGTTTTAAGTTTCAAATACGAATCTAAATTTTCATTTGCTAGTTGGCTTCTTACTTTACTTTTAATTATATTCACGCAAAAGAACACTTGCTCGCACGAATATGTCAATCCCAAGATAGTCAGCATTCCAAATGCCAACTTCTTCACCTCACTGTAAGAATCTGGAAGACTATTCCATGCGTCGAATATAAGTGCCTCAACTCGCGGAATTTCTTTTAAAGCTATCCACTTTTATTGCGTTACGTACATATAGATTTCTGGACCTCCAACTCTTCCAACTTGCTTTTTCAACTCCACAAAGGTTTACTTTTTAAATCGATCAATTGCATTTTTAGCGATCCAGTATCAATTCCAAATGGCTCAATGTGGATTTTGTTACTATTTGTGTTGAGAGGATTTACTACGACTGCTAGAGGGGTTTTGTTGGTTTTGAATTGATCAAATCGGTCAGCAAATTCATCTTTAATTTTTTATAACTGTGCTGAAGTAATCCTTGTCAACAGTTGGGCTGGTTTTATCGTGATATTGCTTTAGAAATTGAAAATGAAGTAATTTACTGCTCTGAATATCTTCTGCAAAAAGAATTAATTTTTCTTCGAAACAAACCAACTCATCTACCAAAACATAGGCTGGGTTTCCCTTTCCTTGCAGTTATAGATTCAGCTCATTTAATTTCGCTGTGATATCCACCATAAAGTAAAATTTTTACAACCATTTGTCGTTCTCTAATTCAGGGTGATTAATACCTTTTTTATTGAGGAATGTATTTATTTCATTCAAGCACAAAACAAAACGTTTCAACACCTTACCTTTGGAAAGCCATCGCACTTTATTGTGAAGAAGGAGGTCGGAATACTGAGTCTCATTTCATTTAAGAATTCTTTAAACTGACGATGGTAGAGTACTTTTGACAAGAGGCTGTTAACGATCTTGATTACCAACCAACCTCAACTATTTTGGCCGGAAATGTTTGGGCACAAAGCGCTTCTTGGTTATTATGCAGTGAAACGTAAGAATTTCGTGATTTATTTTGCTCTGAAGAATCGTTGTTGCCTCTTTATTTTTTTCCTGTCATACTTCTGGCTCCATCAGTTGCTATATTGAGAGGATTTTATTTAAATCTATCTTATTGTCTTCAAGGCAATTTAGCTCTGCATTTGCTATATCTCTTTCTAGTTTGTCTCGAGAGTGGTAGCAATCCTAGAAGTTTTTCTTTTGGACCTTGGGAAAACATAAACCTGACAAAAAGGGCAACTTGTGCCGTGTCTTTTATGTCGCAAGACTCATCTATTGCAAGTGATACGGCAGAAGAAAGTTGAATATCTTCCACCTGCAAATATGTTACATTTGAAGACATTTTAGCTATCCTATCTTGTTCTGTTTTAGTGGATAGTGGCAAATCTTTGATTTTTTTTCAAGATTTCTGACTTGTTTTTGACATCTCGAAACAGTTCCTTAGATGCACTTATGAAGCAATCTTTGACATACTCACCATCTGTGAATGGTTTGCCTTTTTTTTGTGTGTGTGTGTGCAATTTCTAGTGATACCGCAAAGCTTGCTAGATCAAAATTACTTGTAGATTGCGTCCAGTTATTTAACATGGAACTTGATTGCTGTTTTCGTTTTTGAAGCTCGTCGACAGCTTTTTTTCGCTCTTCGCCAGTTGGGTATTTACTAGTGAACTGAGTATGTTTTGTAGTGCAGTGTCTCTCTAAATTTGAGTGTGCGAGTTTTTCGTGGCAAATGAGACAAGCCATCCGAGGTGCACATGAAAGCGAACGACCCCAACCAATCCCGAATGAATTCTCAATGCTCTTCTTCGGCTCTACTCTTTTTTCCTTTTTTTTTGTAGATGCCGTGTTTGCGGTGAAGTTGTAATAAAGAATTTTTAAAATTATTATTTAGGTATCCAAAACAGCAGATGAGACAAGTTTCGAAATTATTTACTATGTCAACGTATACCTACGTAAATACATACGAGAAGCTGGTCATAATGAAATATAATTTATCAAAAAACATTTTACAACGAAATTTCCCAAATAAAAATACTTACCTAATTAAAATAAATAATTCTCTAATAATTTAATTATTAAAATAAATATTTTAGACATGAAACACTGTTTTTCTCACTCTTTCACGTACTTATTGACTATAAGTACATAGTCGCATCAGTGGTCGCATCCCGTGTGTGGTGATCACCAACTAGCAGAACGGACTTGTCAGAACGTACTTATCACAGCGCAGTCTGCACATTTCAGTTTTTAAAAATTTTTTTTGGCAAATATTAGATAGTTTAAGAGTAAAAGAGTTATGCCCAGCTATACCGAAATCAATGAAAATTGCCAAACATATAAACAATCTAAAACTGCAAATACCTACCTATTTTGATCCTCAGAGTTCAAAAATAGGTTTATTAAATAACAATTTATAGGTGCTTACACACTTATAATAATTATTTTAACACTAATTTTTAAGTAATAAAAGCTATAAAATAGATATTTTGTTAAATATATATTTTAATAAAACACTTTCGCGGTAATATCCAACAGTAGTACTTTGCTTCTTTTTTGACAATTCTTATTGACTTAAACAAATAAATAATATTTGCATATGGAACTAAAGAGCCGCAGCATCACATCACAAGAGCCGCAGGTTGCCGACTCCTGTTCTAGATCAAATTTTAATTGCAATTCCTTCTCTTTCAACGCGTGCTCCACTAATCTCAAAGTTTCTGCTCTTTTCCATTCTTCAAATCTAATTTTTTCTGCTCTTTCCGGTTCTGCAAATCTAATTTTTTCTGCTCTTTCCGGTTCTGCAAATCTAATTTTTTTTTTTTTTGCCCTTTCCCATTCCTCTTCAATTTTACTGTTTGCAATAATAGTCTCAAATAGATTTTTAACGAACTCCTCTTCGTAACCCTCACTGTTAGTGATTGCAATTTTGATGCTAGGGACAGTCATGTTTGGCGTGACATCTACTCCTAATTCCTCAGCAAGTAGCAACATATCTTGCTCTTTTCCTTTTCCGAGAAAAGCCATTTTCAAACAATATCAAATAAATATTGTGTTACAATTCACACAAAATTTTCTAATCTCCAGTATCACAAAACAAACAAAATTTTTTAACACTATAAAGTAATCAAAATCTATCAAGATACTTAAAACACAATAAATCTTAAGCTAAAAGTGGCACCAATACTCGTATTTACTCTATAGAACCAAAATAACATTGTTCCCAAGCAAGAAAAAACACTAAGTATCTCAAAATTTGTAGTAGAAATTTTAGTAATGCAACTTTTTCAACCCAAGAAATATAACAGTACTCATCCCTTATGAAGTACTATCTGCAGGAATTTGGGAATACAAAGGGTCCGTTTGACATTTCTTGAATTAAAGATGATTTGAATTTTTCACTACACACAAGGACGTTTCTTCGCTGGATTCGGATAGTTTATCCTTCCCTGGAATTTGGGCACTCAAAAAAAAAAAATTATCAGTTTGATCAACCTTGAATTAAAGATGATTTTAATTTTTCACCACGCACAAAACGATATTTTTTTCCATTGGATTCCGAGTTTATCCTTCCTTTCAATCTCGGGCGTCTGAGTTGCTTTTTCTTTTTTTCCAACTGCAACGCAAGCTACAAGCTATTTTCTCTGTGCGGTTTGCAGAGCGTCCATAATAAAACCAAAATCACCTCCTCCTGTCACGGGTCCTGCAATCTCTTTTTTTATCCGCAGCTCTGCCAACACTTTCGTTGACGCCGTGACGTTTGAAACGAATAAATGTAGCGTGATTTGAAAAATAAAAATTTAGTTTAATTAAGTCACAGCTATTTTTTACATTAATTTACAACTTAGTACTATTAGAGGATTTTAGAGTCGCAATTTCTATTGCTTTGTGAGGGAGGAGTTTTGATGTCCGTTCAAGTTTCCGCTCGAACTGCCTTCTCTCTCGGATCCCTCTAGGTCTCTGCCGTTGACCGCTGTCGGCGCCTTTTCTTCTCCATACATCCGGCAGTGGGGGGAGTGGGCTTCTCCTCGTGTCAAAGGTTGCCGGGGCTAACCAAGACACGTCCGCGCAATATATTAACGACTGCAGGTGTTTTTGCACATGTGATGATCAATTCCCCTAAAACTGATCCGGCCGTGGAAGAGAAGTCGCAGGTGTCAAGAGCTCAAAGAGGGCACGTCAAGTCTACCTCTAAGTCTATAAAATTTAGGCCAAATATTCCAGTTGCATCAACTTCAAAGGACGGTGCTATAAGATGTCCTGCTTGCGAAGAGGAATATTTTAACCCTCCAACAGAAGAATGGATCCAGTGCTGTAAATGCCAAGAGTGTTGGCATGAGGAATGTTCCAATTACGAAAATGGCATTTTTATTTGCGACTATTGTTAGGTACACAACTAAACAATTCAACATTACATTACAATGCATTATGCTTAATTTGATACTTTGTAAGATGTAAACACACAGTTATCATTTGTTAAACCTTGTAACATATTCAAAAGATATAATATGTTCAACCTTTTTCAGTGTTGTCATCTTGCCCCAGTACTGGGGCAAGATGACGATTTGTTAAGGTTATGAAAAAATAAAATTATTCTTTACTTCTTTTATTTGAAAAATTAAATGGTAATATATTTTAATACTCTCTACAAAGGACTACTCTAACAGTTCAATTAATTTTACTATCCTTAAAAATAAATTAATAAACAACAAAAAATTGTTAACATAGTCATCTTGCCCGGTTTCCCCTACGATATTAACGATTTTGGTCGTAATTCTCGCTGTTCAATATGCTTATGAATGAATAGGTCGAGCTTTGCTAGCAGTTCCAGGGCACCCATAAAATTACCTTTTTAAAGAGAACCAAAAACTTTTTCGGTACCTCTAAATGCTAAACCTCTTATAGTCAAAAACTTTACTACCGCAATAACACGTTTGAGGACCATTGTGGTAATAATCTGTATATTTTCTTAGTTGTTCCTGTAACTGTTTATCTAAAACAGATTTATTTTCTTTTCGTGTCAATCAAACTAACATTGAATTTTTATGTGTTCAATAGAATTTTCAAGATTTTCTAAACATCTTGTTATGTGTTTCGAATCAGAAAAGCCGGTTGTGTATTGAGAATTTGTTTTAGAAAAAAGTTTGCAGATCAAACAAAAAGCACTAACAATACTACACTGCTGGCCACCGTAAACTCAACACCAAGAAAGACAACAGATGACACAA
This sequence comes from Trichonephila clavata, assembly GCA_019973975.1. Classification (NCBI taxonomy): domain Eukaryota; kingdom Metazoa; phylum Arthropoda; class Arachnida; order Araneae; family Nephilidae; genus Trichonephila; species Trichonephila clavata. Next base: position 121,150 of record BMAO01018247.1, on the reverse strand, counting down.
CAAAATCTATTTTGTGGATAACATGTTGACCAAGTATCAAATGATTAAATTTATAGACTTCTGTGAAGTGTAGTTCCAGCTAGAATCAGTAGCCAGAGTAGCCGCCATTGTTGGAGATCACCGCTGCCACATGCCTCGGCATTGATTCAAAGAGACTTTGGATGTATTCTTGGGGTACAGGGGACCAAGCAACTTCCACACGTTGCCAAGTTGATCTGGTGTGGCAGCTGGGGGTGTAATCTGGGTCGATCGTTGAGCAACCATGGACCACATGTTTTCTATCGGCGAAAGATCCGGAGAGCGAGCCGGCCAGGGAAGCAATTCAATCTGGTGATTGACGAAGAACCTTTGGACAATGCGTGCCACGTCTGGTCGCTCATTATCCTGTTGAAATATGGATGTGGCCAAGCCCTGAAGGTAAGGAAGGACAACTGGCTCCAACACCTCGGAGATGTTAGGAGGGCTGTTTAAAGTACCGGCAATGCATACTAGAGGAGTGCGATAGTGATATCCAATACCACCCCATACCATAATATCCGGTACAGGACCAGTGGGGCGGTGCATAACGCAGCTGTTCAGCATCCTCTCTCCACGGTGTCTCCAGACTCGAATCCGACCATCGTGATGTTGCAGACGGATGCGTGACTCATCAGTACAGACAACTTCATTCCATTCTGCCACCCACATCCTTATTTCATCGCACAATTGGCGGCGACGTCTGTGGTTCTGCGTCAAGGGTAGACCAAGCAATGGGCGTCTTGCGGACAGACCACTCTGCTGTAAACGGCGTCGAATGGTACGCGCAGACACTGAATGATGCGTTACAGACTCAATGTGCTGTGCTATGGTTCGTGATGTGACTGATCGATCCGTCACTGCCATGCGCACAATTTGCCTGTCCTCACGTGAAGTGGTGCACTGAAGTGGATGCGATCGACCACGTCTGTCCTACGTACCCTCCTGCATCCAACGATCACATATCCGCATTACAGTTGTTTGGTTTCGTCCAACACGCGTGTGACTATACCGATTTCCCTGAAAGATAATCCCCAATCTCGGTAGGCCACTATCCTTCCTCTGTCGACCTCGGATACTTGATCAAAAGCTGATAGCTGTTTTCTACGAGACATAACTTATTGTTTTTTGAAAAAACCACAAGGAAAACACAAGTACCGAACTGGAAATCGTCGAAATCTCCAAGCTTTAATTAGCGCTTTGAGGTGGCGCCACAGGCGTGCGTGATGTGTGTCTGCGCTGAAATTCTAATCATTTGCATATTTCACTTCTACTAATGCATGTTGTATATATTTCATGTTATTTGTGTGCTTCCTTCAGGGTGTTGCATTTACGGTGGCCAGCAGTGTAGTTGAATAACATAGCCAAGGTATTTTCAGCACTTGGTCATTTTTATGTTTTTTAATGAAATGATTATTCAAAAATGATCTCTTTTGTTCTTTGCCGAAACAGAATATATATTGTTTGGATCTTTATTTTGAAAAAAAAACTCATTTCACATGTGAAAGGATATAACCAATAAAATTATTATTTAGTGATTTAGGCCACGAACCCACGTCAAAGTATTTCTCAAAGCCAACACTTTCTTAACACTTTTCAGTCAGGGCGTTGCTCATGTCCTCTGGCTGAACAATATCTTTTTTAGAAGGCTGCTGGTCATCAAGATCTTTTTTATTTTCATCATTAATATTTGCTTGTTGTGTTTTTCCGTTTTTTTTTTTTGCTAAGTTCCTGTCCCTTTCGCTTGTTAATGTATCTGCTTTTGTTATATTCTTGCTACTTTGTTCCAATGTAAAAAAGAAATTGAAAATATGACACATTTAATTTTTTTCTTCTTCTCGATTTAATAGTAATTTTCGTTTTCTCACTCTACTTTTATATTTTCTGCCAGACATATTTATATTCTTAACTCCCTAAGGACTTGATTTTCCTGAAAATAAATTTAGGTTATAAAATTACGATAAAAATACCGACTGTGCTTAGTAAATTAAAAAGATTCTAAGAAATTTTTACAAAACAATATAGTATATTTTTGAGGTAGTTAAGACGATATGGTACCATCTTAAATTTTTTTTTTTATTTTTAATATTTGATATTTGGTTTTAACTGTATTTTATAAAGGTTAGTATTTAACAATAATTCCATAGAAATTTTTTTTTTTATTTGTTCCAAAATGTTTGCATTATTTAAATTTTTAAAACTTTTTAAAGCATTTTCTAAATCCCTAAGGCTTTTTTAAATATCTCTCTTTTCTTTCAAAATTTTTTTTCCATGTACTTTATAATATACGACATCAAAATGTGCATGGTTTTTTTTTGCTGCAGCTCTTTAATTTTTTTATTCATTTTTTTATAGTTAAACTCCCAAAAATTCTCAAAAAAAACATTAATTTTGATTTTGAAATTTTTTTAGAAAAAATTCCAAGCATGTTAGAGCTAATTCCACGCACAGTTTTACAAAACATACATTTCAGAACATGTATAAATAATTTCAAACCCATTCTTCAATTATCAAAAAAGCCTTAGGGTTTTGAATAACAGTATATGTACAAAAATTCAACGCGGAGAAATATGAGTTCGAAGTTTTCAGTCCATGAATAGTATGATAAAGTATTCATCGAATAGTCTGAAACTTTTACGAAATGTTAATTAGCTTATTTAAAACTGCTTACCATAAAAAATTGGACAAATGTAGAACAATTAAACAGTATACTGCCATAATGAATATATAGAAGAAAACGAATGAAAAATCAATATTTCTTAAAACTTTATCTTAATATTTATAAAAAAAAAGATAAATACACACACTTCAGAGCTAATGCACAACATGTACAAAAGATGTTCATGCCTTTATTTTTTAATTCCATGATTTTAAAAGCCTTCGCATGTTAAATATTGTACACGAATAAAAGCAAAATCAAATAACAATTTATAGGTAAAATACATCAAAATCTAAGATCTGTGTATGTGCATTTGCTTAAATAAATATCTTAAAATATTTTAATAATAAAAGTGTTGAATTTCGCGCACAAATGGGATATATATATATCACCAAAAACGAATATATAAAAATGGGAGAGTTTTTCTATTCTTGCGAATTAGAATTTTAATTATCTGAGTTATCAAAATGAGATTTAGTATTTGTGCTTTGGGAGAATCCGTTTTTTGAAGTTTTATTTTCATTCATAATAATATCATAAAAATCACGCACACCTTTTAAATCTTGACCAAATCCATTTGATCTTCCCAGTAAATAATTCACAAACTATAATTTTTGCATGAATTGCACAATTCTTTTTTAAAATGATTTATTACTGCATTTATAATGTCAATCTCATTGATGCGCATTAAAAAATAATTAATTCATTTTTCATCAGGCTCTTTTCTAGCAGATAATCTGAAATGTAGGCGTGGTAGTTGCTGTTTAGCATCAAACATTGCTCCATTACTTAATGAAAAATGCAAGTAAAGCCTTGAAATTTTGCAGGCATATTTATAAAGATTCGGGGTATCAAATGGGCCAATAAAATTTTTTTCGATAGTTTAATGATTTTTAGGGTACCATATCGCCTTAAAAAAGTACTAGTTTATTTAAAAAAATCATTGTCTATTATCGTTAAAATCTAAAACGCTGATTATTATTATTTATTCACTCATAAGTTTGAAGGGGTTTTATAAAAATAAACTCTAAAATTATTTGTTCCACTTTAAATAAATATTGTTTTTTTCCATTGTCATCCATTATTTGCTGCACTTAAAAAGCCGATTTATTACAAAAATCAAGACCACTTTTTACTTTTGTCCATAATATTAGCTGGAAATCTCCATAATCCACATAGAATGATTGTTATTTTTTTCCCATCCTATATATACTATATATATGTAGGATTGAAGTAATTAATTTAATCTTAGTCTTTAATCACACAATACATGCAATTTATAAATTCAACATGAAAATTAAGTTTTATTGGTGTTTTAGGTGCATATTAGTAGTACTATTAAAATAACAATATTTTTTATTTTCGTGAAATGTCTTGAAACTATTTCTAATAGTTGTAAAGCATAGAAAACCTTTCAGTGTGTACATTGTACAGTTATTAAGGTCGATCACTTCTCATTCCTCAAATTGAACTCAAATCAGTATCATCGTGATTCATGTGTGAGCTCTAAAATTTAATCTGCTGTCAAACATTTCATTATGAAGAATACTTATTAAATAAAATTATCAGAAAAAAATGGGTAAAAAAGAAAAGCAAGCACATCAACTGAAGATTTTAACTCAAGAAATACTTCCATCAGTCGTCAAATCCTCCCAAAATATAACTAAAGATTAAAATAAAATTGACTTAAAAAGTGATTGGGTCCCATTGTATTACAAGTGATGCAAACAAATTTCCCAAGTTATTATGCTTTAATATTTCACTAAAATTTTTTTTTATTGCTGTTAACAGTTAAGTGTACATATACAAAGAAAAAGCATATTTTAAAAATAGATTAGTATGTGTATATAAATAAGAAAAAAAACTTTCTTCGATGATGTGCACACACATTGTTTTGATTTAGAGACGCTACTAGAAATCATGGACAGGTACTGCCATGTATTTCACTTTTATTTCATGTGATGCAATCGGTCCAAAATTTGTTTTTGCTGTTCAGCCTTCACAAAAAATTATGAAACTTTTGTATCACATTTTATACAAGGGAACCGAGGAGGTTAAGTGATTCGGAGAGAGGAATTCGAATCCAACCTCTAATTTCTACCGAAAACTTCAAGTTCTACTGAGAATCGTCTTCTTTAGAAAAACTACTGGAACTGAGACGCAATATCAGACATCACAGTCCGTAAGAAGACAAATTTGAAAAAAAAAATTGAACAGTTGTGAGATAAATATGTGTTTTGATGTGAGGAACTCGAGTCCAACCTTTAATTGTCAAAATTTATATAATTTCTTCCAAAAAATTCAAGTACTTATGAAAATCAATCTAGCCTCCTTATTGATAAAAGCAACAGGAGCTAATTCTATTTTTGAAAAAGCCATCAGAAATTTGAAAAAAATCTTTCCATGAATTGGTACTATACATGTGCTTAAGAACGATGAACTTAAAACAGACCTTTTTAATAGGCAAAATTCATTAATTACATACAAAATATTAAAGTACTACTAAGAATCATTCTGGCGTCCTTCCTGATAAAAGCAACAGGAGCTAACTCAATCTAAAATATGAATTTCAGTAAAAAAACAAATTTCAAAAAACATTTTCAAGAATTATGATATATATATATATGTTGTGGAGCCAGGAATTCGAATCCAAATCTTTAATTGGTAAATTTATGTAATTCCTACCAAACTTCAAGTCCTACTTAAAGTCGTTCTGTCCTCCTTACTCATAATAAATTATAATTTAAAAAAAACTAAAGAACACGCTTTTATGCTGAATCGAGCTAAAAAGTAAAAAAATAATTGTTAATATAAGAATAAAATGATGAACGAGAAAATTAATGTCATTGGGGTAAAAGTGTGGGGTGCAATTTCGGAATTGAAAGAAGTTATAGAAATTATTACAATTGATATATTTATAGAACACCCCACGCTTTTACCACAATGACTTTAATTTTCTCGTTCATCATATTATTCTTATATTAAGAATTATTTTTTTACTTTTTAGCTCGATTCAGCATAAAAGCGTGTTCTTTAGTTTTTTAAATTATAATTTATTTTTCATTTTTTAGTTCGATCTACAATAAAAGCGTGTTTTTTAGTTTTTTAAAGGGGTCCGGCATATGAATTTTTGAAAAATTATTGATTTTGACTTTTTTATATTTTTGAAAAGTTCAAAGATTTCTGTTTAAAATGATATATGTGATATAGGAAATACAATAATTAAAAGTATTTTTTTTTTTTTTTAAAAAGAAGCCATTTTTATTGACGCGTGACAGGTGCTCCTTGGGGAGCACCTGTCTTTCATCATGCTTAATTTTTCGATGACCGCGTGATTTGTTTTGTTTACAATCAGTATAACCTTTTTTTTACACATAAATAAAACGATTTTTCTTTGAAGAAAGTAAAATACAACTCAACACAGCTATTTTTTTTCATTTGGTTTGTTGTTAAATTGAGATTATTCTTGCTTGAACTAGCTAATTGTGAATTCTAATTCATTTATCCAGATTGTTTTTTCTGTTAATTCTACGTTTTACATTAAATTATTTATTAGTATTTTATTAACGACAAAAATTATGGGGAGATCTAAAAAAATATTTAAAAAACTCAAAAATGTCGCCGTTAAAAAAATGAATGCTCAAATGTTCCAGCTATCACATCACACAGCACAGAAACTGTTATTGAAAGTGCTTCAAAACCAAAACTTATTTCAAACAACAGTTTATATGAAGATATGGAAGGAAGTAATGAAAAAAATGTTTTAATAGAATTGAATTTATTGAATAAAGCGTTATTGAACTTTGCTGTTTGTAAAAACTGTGGCCAGACCATCTCATTGGAGGCTTCTAAAAGAGTTGGAATTGTGTATTACATGGAACTTTGTTGCAGTTTTTGCGCAAAAAACATGATTTCCATACGTCAACTAAATTGAAGAATAAAAATAAACTTTTCCACTCAAATATCAGATTGGTATTTGCTTTCAGATCTATTGGAAGAGGTCGTTCAGCTGCAGAAACATTCTGTGGACTTATGAACTTGCCATCTCCACCTGAAAAATTCCGTACTTATACAGAATTGTTGTTCGACTCTTCTAAATTTACCTGTGAAAAATCAATGAGAAATTCTTTTGAGTAGGCAGCACGATTAGAAGGTAGCCGTGACATTTCTGCTGCCTTAGATGGTTCATGGCAGAAAAGATGATACCAGTCCCTCAATGGTATTGTTACAGCTACGAGTGTCGATACTGGAAAAGTTATTGACTTTGAAGTGTTTTCGAAACATTGTCGGTGCAAAACTGCATTTAATTCTGTTCATGAACCATCATATATTGCCAACTATAATGGAAGTGAACGGTGTAACGGCGATATTTGAAAGATCCGAAGCTCATTATGGCATTCGTTACACAAAATATTTGGGCGATGGAGATTCAAGAGGTTTTTCATCAATATTTGCCCTAAATCCTTATGACACTAGAGTGGAAAAATTAGAGTGCGTTGGACATATCCAAAAGCGTATGGGTACCCGTCTTTTGGATCTCAAAAGGAAAAACAAAGGAAAAAAATTAAGTGATGGAAGAAGCCTAAGTGGACGCAACCGACTCACCGACATTTTAATTTCAAAAATTTGGAAGTATTATGGTATGGCCATTAGAAGCAATATCAATGATTTACACAACATGAAAACTGCTGTTTGGGCTATTTATTTCCATCTTTTGTTTACAAATGAGAGCCCTCAACATGGATTGTGTCCCTCGGGTATAAATTCATGGTGCAAGTTTCAGAAAGCAAAAGCTGAATTTAACGAAAAGCATTATGACCATAAAAACATACCCAAGTGTCTTCTTCCCTCATGAATAAAATTAAGCCAATTTTTAGAGATTTAGCTGACCCTAGGTTATTAAAAAAATGTCTACATGGGAAGACTCAAAGCCCCAATGAGTCAGTTAATAATACAATATGGTCAGTCATTCCAAAATCTACATTTGCGGAGTTAAAAACCCTAAAATTAGGGGTAAACATGGGAATTGCACAATTCAATATGGGTTATGTAGCTAAATTAATCATTTTAAAACATTGTGGTATTGAACCAGGTTTAAATTGTGTATCCTGCTTTAAAAAATTAGATGCACGTAGGATTCGTGTAGCCCAACGAAAGCATCTTGAGATACAAAAAAAGGCTAGATTGCTAAAAATAATAAAAAAAAAAAAAAGAAAATTAGAAGAGTCTTTTGTAGAAGGAGAGGGCAAAGAAAATGTTTCTTATGCTTCTGGAAAGTATTAAAAAAGGTAAATCGTCAAAAATTAAAAATTTTTACTTTAAAGCCTGTTTTCTCAAAATGCAATATTTTTCCCTTTATGTATCTTTTTCTCAGAAACTAATTAATGTAGGGTCCTCAAATTTTCAGTTATTATAATTTCAACATGTTTACACATTTACATGGAGGGGATAAGATATATCTAGCAAACGTTTTTAGATAACGTCTTTTTAAACTAAATTTTAGGGGGGGGGGAATTGGACATTTTTTTAAAAATTCATAATTATTTTAATTTTTAGTAAAAAGACAAAACGCTCCATCAAAGTCTTATTGATAGTACATATAACCTACTGTAAAAATTTCATTTATGAGAAGCAAGTAGTTTCTGAGAAAAAGGTACATAAACTCACGTAATTTAACATGGGCACCATTTGGAAGTGCCGGACCCCCTTAAACTGTCATTTTTTCATTGTTGTTTATCCTTGAGTTTGATATTTGGAGCCAGAATTATGGGGCTGCTAGAATAAGTCTTGCTCTTCAATGGATTTTAATTGAAGGGTCTGAAGTGTATTGATTCTCTCTGCTTACGGGGCCTCGGGTGAGTCCCGTATCGTTATATTAGATTCCGTCTTAAAAGAACAGGTCAAACAAATAAAATGTGGGAAAAGAAGAAAAAAAGATCGAATTAAAAAAAATTTAATGTACCACATGTTTTTATAACGGACTAAAAAGTGTAAAATTTCTCCTTTTCTTTTTTTTTCTTTTTTCACATTTTCATGCATTGTCATCCACTTCTGAGATATGCTCCAAATTTCAAGTCTCTAGCTCATCGGAAAGTCACACAGTTTAAAATCAATTACAAAATTCCACCCGGACAGACATTAAAGAAAGCGAGTTATTATAAAAACATGGTAATATTAAGTGTCAATCGTATTCTCACCTTTTAAACGTATTGCCCCATAATGTTATAATTCGTATCATCACTTCTAAACATATTGCTTTGTAAAAATAAAAAATATTTAGCAGTTAGAACATAAATTATTTTTTTAACATCACGAGCCTATTTTTTTTATTTTCATTTTCAGAAAAATGTTTATATTATAATAAGAAATTGATAACACACACCCACTCTCCACTTTCTCACATACAGAATACTTTTTTTTGTTTTATTTTTATAAACCACAAGTGTATTAATTAAAAACACTCGCTGTAGGGTTACACCTTTTTTTTTAGTCGCTAAATCTGGAATTAGTCGCCAAATCTGGAAATGTTTTATAAAATTAGTCGCCAAATCTGAAAATTGTAAGTGCAATAAGTTACTAAGTCTGGAAGTGATATATTTAATTGTCGCCAAATCTGATTATCGTGATTCTTGACGATCCTGATGAGGGCAATGGAACAAAATTATGAAATTATTGTATTGTCATCGGGCCTTGACACAAGTGTGCAAAATTTCGAATTAATCTGACCTTTTTAAGTGGGTGAAAATTGAGTTCCAAGATTCCGTTACATGCAAGTGAAATAAAAGCGTGTTAAAATTTACTTTAGCTGAGGAACATTCTAAGATTTGAGTGTTCGTGAAAAAACAAATTTCAAACGATTATGTGATATATATGTGTTTTTTAGAGAGAAATTTTCTCCTCCAACCTTTAGTTGGCATTCATAATTTTTATTTCTATCAAAACTTCAAGTACTACTGAGAATCATCTGTCCTGTTAAACCAAATTTAGCTGAAGCACAATCTGAGGCATCACCGTCCGCAAGAAAATCAATTTGAAAAATCATTTTTGAGATTTGTGTGATGCCTGAGTGATTCGAGCACCTCGAATCCAACCTGTAATTGGCAAAATGCATATAATTTGTAATAAAAAATTCAAGTACCATTGAAAATCGTTTTGTTATCCATTGTGATAAAACAAATTTAAGCTGAGCCATAATCTCAGACATTTCTGTCCGTAAGAAAACAAATCTGAAAAACATTTTAAAGAATCATGTGATATATGTGTGTGTCCAAGTGAGGAACTTGAATCTAACCTTTTACACTGTCATAATTCGTATAACTCCTTCGGAAAAAATTCAAGTACTGCTGAAAATCCATCTAATAACCATCCTGATAAAAAAAAAACTTAAGCTCAAGCCTAATCTCAAAATGGACCGTCCTTAGGAAAACAAACTTGAAAAAACCTTTTCAAAAAATGCGAGAGCTGTACAGTCTGTCAAAAAAGTATTGGAACACACTACCAGTTCATAGTTTTTTTTATCATATTTTACTTAGACAAACAATGAATCCAAAAAAAGGAAGTAAATGTTATTTTGGTAAATACATATAATAATAATTGGAACAAAACTCACATACATTAGTGCAATTATGGTTAAAATTGAAGATGAAAGAAATCAAGTTAAAAATGTTCTCAAAAAAGTATTGGGACACTTCCCAATAAATTAAAAAAAAAACAATTCTAACTTAGAAATCAATATCTTGTTGGGCCACTCTTGCTTTTTATGCCCTCTCGAAGTCTATTTGGCTCGGAATGGATCAATTTTTCGCAAAACGATCTATCGATTTTGGTCCACTCATCGATCAAATATTTTCTTAAATCCTGCTTGTTAGAAATTTGGTTATCATATAGTTTTTGCTGCAATTAATTCCACACATGCTCAATAAGATTAAGGTATAGACTTTGTGCAAGAGTCTTAATAACACTAGGACAGTGGTAGAGGACCCATAACATGCAAATATCTGCAGTAAGTTTCGGATCATTATCTTGGTATAATTTAAATTGTCCTGAGATTCCCAGCTTGCTGGTACTTTGCTTTAAATTTCGCTTAAGAATGTCAAGATAGACATATTTGTTCATTATACCACCAATAAAATGTATATTCCCGACACCAGAGCTTGCCATGCAGCCTCAGACAATTTGGTTACCCCTTCCATATTTGACAGTAGGCCGTAAATTTTTGACATGAATTGCTGCATTTGATTTCCATCAAACTTGCTTGCCATCCGATGCGAAAATGTTATATTTGCTTTCTTCAACAAAAATTACATTTTCCTGATATTCTGTTGGCTGCCTTACATACATTTTAGCAAATGCCAACCTAGTTTGTCTATTTTCTTTGCTGATGTAGGTTTTTATTTGAGGTACTCTGCTATGATACTTATGTTTTCTTAGAACATTTCTGACAGTTTCAGGATTCACTGATTTTCCGAACCTACTTTACTTTGTAAAGTCCTGTCTACTGCACTTGTTCTTGGATTAATGTGTACTTGTCTCAGAATCCACCTCCCCTCACATTCATTAAATATCCTTGGACGTTCTGATCTTTGCTTGTTTTCAACACTATTTATTTTCTTGGACCTGCGTGAGTGAGTGGGTGAATATTAACATCCCACTGTTCAGCTACACGAGGGCTTTTGGGGACGGTCCGCGTAATTTTGAACCATGGTCAAGTGACGCGGACGACACCTGAGCTGGCACCCTCTCTCCTAACTACCACCACACACCAACGGGAGGATGTTTGAGTTCTCGACAGATTTTACGTGCATCGCCCTACACGGCGGGTCTTTAGTGGTACTGGGATCGAACTCATGACATGCTAGCTTCTATCCGATGCCTAGACCACTTGGCTACCGCGGCCACTTCTTGGAGCTGCCAATGATGTTAAAAACAGTAGACTTACTCAATTTCAAGATTTTTCCAATACAGTGAACTGATTTCTCCTCTTTCCAATGGTTTATTATGAGATTTCACTAGATACCAGTTTAGATATACCAAATGATATATCTTTGTTTCTCGCCATTTTTGCTATAAATAATCTTATCTTTTGAAATGTTTATGTTTAAACTTCTAGTCTAAGGAAGTGGTGTGAAATTAAACTGTATTGATGCATTGTTAAATTTCTCATTGCAAAAGTGTCCCAATACTTTTTTGACTCCAGTGTGCATTTGAATTATATTTGAAAAGCTAGATCAAATTATAATTCTATAATACTAATAAAATTTTCCTTATATACTACGCAACAAATGTTAACATATTTCTTAATTCATTTTGATTTTGTTTTAATGTGATAAATAGTTTTATAAATGGCTTTACAGTTATGCATGCCAAGTGTCCCAATACTTTTTTGAGTGACTGTATGTATTTTGGAGCGAGGAACACGAATACAACCTTTAATTTGCAAAATTAATATAATTTATTCCGATAAATATAAGTATCACTGAAAAGAATTCTGGTTTTCTTCAGGAGAAGACCATTTATGCTGAGACACAATCTCAGACATGATCATTAATAGAAAAAAAAATTTGAAAAACAATATTCCAGTAATGTTTTTGAGCTGTATGTATTTTAGAGCGAGGAACTCGAATCCAATCTTTATTTGGCAAAATTTATAAAATTTCTACGATAAACCCCTGCGAGTCGTTCTGGCCTCCTTCCTGATAAAAGCAACTGAAACTGAGACGCAATCTTATATATAGCCCTTTGTAAGACAAGAAATTTGAAAAAAAAAATTCCAAGAAAGGCTTGACGTATATTTATTTTTTGGAGCGAGGAAATTAAATCCAACGTTTAATTGGGGAAAAATGATACAAGTGCTACCAAAAAATGCAAGTAACACTGGAAAACGTTTTGGCATTCTGCTTGATAAAAGCAATTGAATCTGAGACACAATATCAGACATAATGGTCCTTACTAAAACAAATTTGAAAAAAAAAAGAATTCAAGCATTGTGTGGACTATATGTATTTCGGAATGAGGAACTCTATTCCAACTTCTAATTTGCAGAATTCATACAATTTCTACCAAAACGCGCAAGTAATACTGGGAATCGTTCTTTACTCATAAAAGCAATTGAAGCTGATACACAACCTCAGTCATGACCATCATTAAAAAATCTAATTCGAAAAAAAAATTCCAGGAATTGTGTTAGCTATAAGTGTTTCTGAGTGAGGAGCTTGAGATTCTAACCTTTAATTGCAAAATTCTTAAAATTTTTACCAAAAAACGCAAGAAAGTCTGGGAATCGTTGCTGTTTGCAATTTAAGATTCCTAACACCACTTACGTCTGATTTTGATATAACTTTGAAACTTTGTCTCTCTTTAATTAGTTGACCAATTACGGCTATTGTAGAGTACCCATTAATTGATGTTCAGGAAAATAGATGAACCAGATGACAAAAAGTTAATTGGCTATCCCCAGATTTGAAAAGTTTGGAAAAGAAATTATAGTTAAGCAATTTACAAAAACGGTGCAAACGGAGATTCAGTAAAAATAACGTTGAAATACGTACTCTTGTTAAGTTTTTCATGGTAATGACAACAACAACAAAAAAAGGGTTGTAAATGTTAAACTTGAGATGGTAAAATACACTGCTGGCCACCGTAAATGCAACACCACGAAAGACAAGAGATATCATAACAAAATTAATTTTGTAGATAACATGTTGATCAAGTATCAAATGATTAAATTTATAGACTTCTGTAAAGTGTGGTTCCTGCCAGAATCAGTAGCCAGAGTAGCCACCATTGTTGATCACCGCTGCCACACGCATCGGCATTGATTCAAAGAGACTTGGATGTGTTCTTGGGGTACAGCAGACCAAGCAGCTTCCACACGTGGCCAAAGTTGATATGGTGTGGCAGCTGGGGGTGTAATCTGGGTCAATCGTTGAGCAATCGTGGACCACATGTTTTCTATCGGCGAAAGATCCGGAGAGCAAGCCAGTCAGGAAAGCCATTCAATCTGGTGATTGACGTGTGGCCACGTGTGGTCGCGCATTATCCTGTTGAAATATGGCTGTGGCCAAGTCCTGAAGGTAAGGAAGGACAAATAGCTCCAACACCTCGGAGATGTTAAGAGGGCTGTTTAAAGTACCGGCAATGCGTACTAGAGGTGTGCGAGAGTGATATATAATACCGCCCCATACCATAATACCCGGTGCAGGACCAGTGTGGCGGTGACAGCTGTTCAGCATTCTCACTCCACGGTGTTTCCAGACTCGAATCCGACCATTGTGGTGTTGCAGACAGATGCGTGACTCGTTAGTAAAGACAACTTCATTCCATTCTGCCACCCACATCCTTATTTCATCGCACAATTGGCGGCTTAGACGTCCGTGGTTCTGCGTCAAGGGTAGACCATGCAATGGACGTCTTGCGGACAGACCACTCTGCTGTAAACGGGGTCGAATGGTATGCGCAGATACTGAATGATGCGTTACAGACTCAATGTACTGTGCTTTGGTTCGTGATGTGACTGAGCGATCCGTCACTGCCATGCACACAATTTGCCTGTCCTCACGTGAAGTGGTGCACTGAGGTGGATGCGATCGACCACGTCTGTCCTTCGTACCCTCCTGCATCTAACGATCACATATCCGCATTACAGTTGTTTGGTTTCGTCCAACACGCGTGCGACTACCGATTTCCCTGAAAGATAATCCCCAATCTCGGTAGGCCACTATCCTTCCTACGTCGAACTCGGATACTTGATCAAAAGCTGATCACTGTTTTCTACGAGACGTAACTGATGGTTTTTTGAAAAAAACACAAGTACCGAACTTGAAATCGTCGAATTCTCCAAGCCTTAAATAGCGCTTTGAGGTGGCGCCACAAGCGTGCGTGAGATGTGTGTCTGCGCTGAAATTCTAATCATTTGCATATCTCACCTCCCCTAATGCATGTTATAAATTTCATGTTATTTGCGTGCTTCCTTCAGGGTGTTGCATTTACGGTGGCCAGCAGTGTAATTAAAAGAAATATCAGAGATACCCGTATTTTACCCGTTGAATGAAAGTGTGTATTTATAATTATAATTTCTGCGATTCATATATTATTATAATTATATTTTGCATTTTTATTTGATTTGTTTAACTTGTTACATATGTTTTATTTTCACTATTTCAATTTTCGTGCTATGTTTAGTACTTTTTTTAAAATTTAAAGTTAGTTATTTATTTACATTGTGTAAACACTTATTTTTATAAATTTGAGTGAATTTGCATGTATATTATTTTTTGTTTCCATATTTCTTATGTTAAAATTTGTTTAAATACATGTAAATGTTGAAATAAATATTACAATGGGTACCGGGATGTTGGTACTTTGTACGCTCCCGCCATTCTTACAACTCTCACTTCCACGACTCCTTATATACCGAGGACTTCATACTTATGCTGCAAAATTACATGGCATAAGGCCTACGCTACTCAGTATCTAAATGTAATATTGTTAGGTGAACTTGTTTTAGAAATGTACGCGCCGCAACAGTTCAGCATATATAAATATTACTATATCAAAATGTGTCTCGTTGAGAAGTAGGACGACTCAATTTCTATGGATACTGCACACTATTCGTTCATCTGCCAAGAACATTTCGTTTAGGTTCCAATTCTTTACAACCTAATGAAAGTGTCCTAGTTTTAAAACTATTTTCTATTCAAAACATTGTATTGATTCTGGATTACCATTCTCATGCTTGATAATAAATCTATGTTTGTTTGGATTATTCTCTTGGAACCATTACGACGTTAATGAATGCTGGCATCCTTAGCATTTAGGACCCCCTCCTCTATTAACATGTATCTTTTTATGCACTGTTTTGTCATATACGTGTAAACTTTGATTGGTCTATATTTATGCATCTTGCATTTTTACTAGCTTAAAAAGCACAATCCACATTTTAACATAGTAATCTAAAATACATTAAGGTATCTGCAATATAAAATAAAATTGAACTGAAAGCTTCCTAACTATACTATGGGGTAATTTGAAGTATTATTTTAAACAGGTTATGTAATGAAATATACTTAACTCAAAACAATATCAAATTTTTCATAATAACTGATACCAAATGCAAAACTGCAAGAAACTACCTTTTAACAGAGGTATAAGACCTTACACTAAAAACCCCCACGCGGCTTGCTGTTTATACTCGTGTAAAACCATTTACCAAAATCCTTCTTTGCTCAATTTGTTTTCAAATTGTAAGACTATTAAATTAATTGAAAACTTAATTTCCCGAGTGAGAGCAATATTAATCGTCGCACTGATCAGCAACATGAGGCTTTTAGGGACGGTCCAGCACTTTTGAACTACTGGTCAAGTGACGCGTGAGACACCTGAGCTGGCACCCCTCCCTAACTAATGCCACACCAACGGGATGGTGTTTGAGCCTTCGACACGGTTAACGTGATCGCTCCCACTACGGCGGGTTCTTTAGTGGCATGATCGAACTCTGACATGCTAGCCATGATCCACGATGCCTGAACCACCTGGCCACCAGACCTGAATTCTCCGATGCTTGACAATCTAGCTCCTATGCTTTAGGTAATATTGTATCATATTGATACTGTTCAACAACTTTCAAATAACTCATTTTGACGATTTGCATAAGCATCGATCTTACCGCCAAAGCCGCGTGCTGTGATTTATAAAAACTTTGTTGCGTATTTCGTTCTGGCTCCACTATTTGCTAATGTCAAATGAGGAGGATGTGTCAAAAGAGTACGGTACATGATGGATCAACACCATGCAATTAACATTGATTTTCATTCATGTATATATATGATCGAATCAGGATCTATTTTGATTTTGATTGGATATTGTAAAATACAGAATATTTGATCCACTTCACATTTTGAGAAATTTATAGGACATTTTGAGAAATTTATAAGACATTTTGCTGATTGAGGAACTATTTCGTGTAAGTCCCACCCTTGGTTCTAGACCACTCCGCGTGACGTGCATCACGCTACATATAGAATCGACCATGCTCTTCTCTATAAGATTAGTGGTGATCAGATAGATAGATTTATTGCATTATATAGACTTGAGGGGGTGCTAGTATTGTAGGAGTGACTTATGATAGTTTTAAAGATACTCTAGGCCTACGGTATAAGCTCTTAAAATTACCTCTATGGGTCCCCTGGGGTTTTTTGTGAGGTATTACAACGCGAGTTACTGTTCTAAGGGAATATAACTTATGTTCCCAGCTAAAATGGAGCATCAGACAGGCTGATCCTAGGGTGCTCGGCCCTCGCAAACGAACTGATATGCTGCCCCTCTAGAGAATTTTTCAATTTGACTAATCTTATGTATTAATTATTTATTATATTACCTATATTTACTTATTAAAATACTTATATATATTTAATTACTATTGCATATTTATAGTTAATTATTTATTATAATATTCTAATATTTAATTGCTTATTATAACACTTTATTTAAATTACTATTTAATACTCATATATTAGTATAGTTCTCATCTACTTATATAAAGAGTATAGCAAGATATTAATAAAATCCATAAAATTTGATAAATAGCTTTATTTTTGGTCAACTAATGGCGTATGATCGTGATTCAATTATAAACACTCAAAATATTAGTCTGAAATCAAAATAGGCATTATAATTAGAAAACAGTAAAACTGTATCTACTCGAAAATATAATTTTGTAACGGTTACCTTGCAAACTCATTGCTTCCTTGAAAATAAATCGACAGCCAGTAGTGCGTACTTCACTTTGGGGAAATGGGAACGTTTTTCCAGAGTTCTTTTCCTCAGTGGTCCCGAGCCATGGATACACGGGAGTCAGGAAAGCCTAAGGCTGCATTATTGGGTATTTCACAAATATGGATATTACAATTTAATAAAAAGAATCTAAAGCATAAATCTCGTGAAACGAAAAGTATATAAATCAGTCCTTCTACAAAAGACTACTTAATAATTAATTATAAAATAACTTTTCTGGCTTTCTGAAAGAAAATTTGTCAATAATTTTGGTAAAATCCATTTTTTAAGAGATTTCCGATTCGATAGAGACTGTGTACATATCTGAAAACCTTTCCTGTGTATAGTATTCCTAAAAACTCCTAGAAAAAATTCTAAAATATATACCTTAACATCAGTAGAACTTACACGTCCAATATAACAAATTTTATTTATTCTGTGTGACTAATATCTGGTGTAAAGTCAAGAATTATAGTGTAATATTTTGCTTTTTTGAAAATGCTTGTTATCTCATTACGAATAGATTGGGCTAAAATAGTAATTATTTCATTTTGAAAATGCTACCCTAAGTAGTGGGGAAATGTGTTTTGTTATTTTTGCATTTATACACACTGACATTATTAAGGTGTTCTGAAGTAACTGGATCAAATGCGGCCAATACCTAAACTGTGTGTAAAAAATTACCGTTATATTTCAACATTTCGTACTAGTTCCTCTAAATGCCAAATTTTGACTGGCTAAAAATTTTACTTCAGAAACCAATCTTTCAATGATGGCGCGCCATCGCTTTTTCTCGTTCGTATACACATTTTGTAGTTCCGTGTCAGTAATACAATTTTTTTCTAGCCTTGTCTTTAATTTGCACCACAATCTTATACAGTTTACGTGTTTCGGAGTATTTTCATGATTATTATAATATAATAAACAATATATCAATTATTGGCATGGCCAAGTAATTTCAGCACGTTTTTCACATGTTGTATTTTACAATTATGCAACTAATGAACTTTTTACTAACAGAAAGTTGTACTGTACTAAAAAAAAAAATTTAAAGATTACAAATTATTAAATTTAAATATGATTCGGCTCATCTAAGGCACAAATGCGACCAAATGCCGAAAACCTGAGGTCAATTGGTTGCTCATTGGTTGAGAAAAAGGTACGACCAAATATGGAACGAAGACGAAATTTGCGTCCTAATAGCGCTTTTGTTCCACTACGTGAAAAACGCGCAAAAAAATTCATTATACTTTTCATTCCAATAAATTCTGTTTTTTAGCTTCCTACAAAAATGTCGTTTCGGAATATTTTCGATAACATTTAAATATTAACTCATGTGTGTGCAATCTTTTTTGAAAATAAATTTATAATATTCTACTACAAATTTATATCTCTTTAAATTAAAAAAGAAAGTAAACATTGGAATAACTAGCCTATTATTGACCCAATTTACAAACTTTAAATATTCCGAAAGCATCTTTAAGAAATGCCTTTTCGATACTTCAATCATCAATAACACAATTACTTATAAGAATATATTTATATTGTAGTTACAAATAATATTAAACTTCTCCTAATGTATAAAAGAGAGAGAGAGAAACCATCTAAAAAGACATGTGTTACTTTGACTTAACATGATGGTTCAGAAAAATGATTCATAATTGTAATCATAAAAAAAATAAAAATTTACAATAAACAGGACAAATAAACCGCATTTTTTTTAAATATTGAGAACAGTAATAAAGGATATGCATGTCTCGTTCTGGAAGTGGAAGCTGTCTTAAGAAAAAAAATTTAGCATCAACTAATATTATTTCGATTTAATCCAAAGATGAAATTTTAAAAACCATGTACTCTTAACTATAGATATGGATACGTATATACAAAATGATTTTATTGACTTTAAAATTAGCTAGTTTTCTTTCACACAACTCAATTGTCCTTTCAGTTGAAATCCTTATGCACTTACATAAATGTATTCATATTATATATATATATATATATATATTAATGAAAGAGATTTTTTAAAAACTAAATATATTATTTTTATAGTCCGTTTTTTTATGAAGGCAAATACAATAAAATATTCCTTAATACTTTACCTTAATAGGGTAAAAATATAGTATGTACTTTTTACTAAGGAACTTTGTGTTTGACACACAATATGTCCTAGCGTCAGAAATTTAAATCCACCTGACCAGACATTGGGTACTTTGTCATTTAATACTAAAGAAATTCGTTTAATTAGAAATTCAAGTTGTATTAGTTAAAATACATGATATACAAATAAAAACATTAGTCGTAGGTGTTTTTTTAAAAATTGAAGTTTGAAAAATGAAAATTCTTGATAGAAAAAGTTTAATTACTGTATAAATGTTTGAAATGAGCAATAAAATCTTTATTGAAAATATTCCGTTGTACGGACCTTTTTGAAAGCCTGTGCATTATGTCTACCTAAGCTAGCGTTTTTATTTCTTTTGTTAAACCCAAAGAAAACGCGCCCCCACGAATTGCAATCGCTTTATAACACGACGCGCTTACGCTTGTATATATTCTGTTTTGTCTCTAAATCAAAACAAGGAGCAGACAATGTTGCAATTTTTTATTTCTCTGTTCCTTTCCTCTGTTAAATTACATTGATTTATATAAAAGTTTAGTTAATATTTAATTTATTTAAAGAAAAACCCAAACTCTCGTCTTTGAAATCTTCAAATTTAACAATACAAAAAAAAAAAAAAAAAAAAAAAATTTAGTGTCATTTATATATAAATAAAATGTCCTGTAATAAGAGGTAAATACATAGATCCATATTCAAAGAGACCGGTAGCAACATTAATTGAGGCCTTATTCGGAAGTGTACCTTATAAAAGGAATTTTAATATTATTTTTTTGTCTTAAAAAGTACAAATTAATTCGAAATTAAAAACATACTTACCTGTTGCTATTTCAAACAAGCTAAATGTAAGAGATTGAATTGCGTCAGTTTCAGCAGGCCATTTTTTCGAAAATTAGTTCATTTGATGGTAGAGACAGGCGTTTATTTTATAACTTCAAATAACTACATTCAAGACTAAATCTCTTGTGTCTCGCTATCTTATAAAAATTCTTATTGCCTCTATTACCTTCAAGTTAGCCGATACCGGGCATACTGTGGGTGGAAAGAATGTCTTTTGTGACCCACTCGGGATGGGTAGAAAATTATAGAAGAAAATAAGAAAAAAACATCAAATTTCATGATTTAAAGTTCTCACCAGCCTCGGACCGTTCAAGGTTCAACACATAAGAACACTGACTTTAAACGTACACTGTACAGAATAAGAAAATAAGATGCATGAAATAAAATTCCAGATTCGCATTGCTACGAGTAGATACAAATATACAACTGGAAATTGCGAAAAAGATAAATCAAATACATGTTTAAAAATAAATTCTGTCAGAAAGTCATTCAATTATTAAAGTGGGCATGTAAAAGTAAAAAATTGTTTTTATATAGAGATATTTATAAATTAGGAAATAGCGAACAATATATATATATATATATAACTTTTTAACAAACATAATTTTTTTAATTCTACATAAAAGAATTTTGAAGAACTGCAATTTGCCGAAAGCTGCTCTAAGCAAAATATTGTTTTGTGCACATTTGTCCCCCTAAAGTAGTAATTCCATTTACAAAAGATAATCATTTGTACCTGTATCCCGAGGTCGGAGCCCGTATACTTGCTACAACAAATCTCTACGCAATGAAATTTTTATTTTTTTAGAAAAAGATATAGTCGTTACAAATTTTACTAGCAGTAGTCAGCACATTTCAATTCAATCTAAAATAAATTCCTGATATTTAAATAAGGTACCAGGTTTCCAAAACAAAATTATTTCAAGAATTATTTTCATACCAATTTTTTCGTAACAAAAGAAAAGTATTTTTCAAATTCGGTCCAAATGCCGCCCCTATATTTTGCCACCTCGGACATGAATCCAATTTCCTGGGCCCTAGAGCAACCCCTGCTGCTAATAGAGATAGTATATACGATAAGAGATTAGTGGATTAGATCAAATGAAAGAACTTTTCAACTTGGAGTATACATGTAAGCGAGTAGATATACATAGATCAAGATGAGCTTTTAATTTGTATTCTTTTATTTCTGTTTTTATAGCTATGTTGTGAATCGCTTGATCCGCCTGTTTGATTATATGCAGTGCCGGTTTATCCAGTGGACGTCCAGGGACCCGGATAAACTAGGCTTAATCAGCTTTTTTGGCCAGTGCAAAGGGGCTCCGTAGATCTGCGTCCAGTGCCCGAAATCAGTTTAAATCGAAATCGACACTGATTGTATGGCATCTGGTTACAATTACAACTTTAAAAAAACGCATAAAATTAGCATTTTTTAACATAGTACTAAAGTACCATTAAGTTCCTACAAACATAAAATTAAATTTAGAACTTCGCTAACATTAATAACAGGCTTTGTAATAAAAATCATTTACTCGAAAGTCAAAAGAAGCTGCAAGATTTTCTTCTCTTTTATGACTTAATACCAAATAAAACTAAAAGAAACTACCTTTTGATAGAGGTATAACTCACTAAAAAGAAAAACGAGCATTGTTTATAACCTTGTAAACCTAAGGCAAAAATCGCTTCTTTCTCCGATTTTGTTTTTCTTAATTGTAAAGCTATTACTAAATTAAATCCTTTATATTCCCTAAATTCATGTTGAATTTAAACATTATTAGATATTTTCGTAAAGCAACTTTCGTAAAAAATCCTTTTTCAGACGCCTTTATTAAGCTTCGATCCACAGAGCACTGCCACTATTAAACAAAACAAAACAAAAAACCTTTTTTAATGCGGTATTGTCGGATCCAACACGAATTTTGCTATCAGATGAAGGATGTTTGTAAAGAGGAAAGTTGTAATTTATGGACAATCGGCCAACACACTATGCACTACCATTCTACTTTTCTTAAATTATGCTGTATTATCGGGAAAACGGGACTTGATTTTTCAATAACTATTCAAAATTTAGCACGATTTATTATAAAATTTATGTTGAAAAATTTATAAAAAAATTTATTTGATTGATAGAATTATGTACGGCCTGCGGCCGCCCGCGTGCGGTGCACGAGCTGCACACCTGCTAGGATCGGCCCTGCATCTAGATGAACATTTACGTAGGTAACGAAACGGTTGAAAGGTTATGAAGTAAAATGCGTTCACTTCTTAATGAATTAGGAAATAGCGATTTCTATTTTCATGGTCGATGTAAGCAACATTCGCTATGAAAGAGGAGAAGACGTCTCTCCTACTGCCCCATTCTTTTACAAAACATCTGAAGTAATGAAATAAAAATTATAAAGATTTTTAGATACTTATGTAGTTACCCCATGCCAAAGATTTTGCTAGGCAACCTGTTTCATTTTGAATCCAATGGATATATTTTTCAACCCATAATTCATCAAAGTTTGTCTATATCAACCTTTGCCAATCTTGAGTACCGATTTTTGTAAGAAACGCAGTAAAAAAACGTAAAAGCTTCATTAGGAAAGACGTGCGTGTTAAATAAAACTGCTAAATAAATGTATCGGATTCGAGTCGGAATTTACAGTATTCAAATAGATACTGATAGAGTCTGTCGAAACTTAGTACAACGGCGCTGCAGTTTTGTCTTTATGAATTCACGTTCAGTGTGTGTTCCTGCCATGTTTTCTTAAACAGTTGGCCATGATTGCCCGACAGGTAAGAGCTCTTTATTTATCCATTTAAAATTATACAAGAACGAACACTTGAAATTAAGAAATGTTTGCCAATTAAACAGAGTTAAAGAGAATCTTCAAAATGAATGCGACGCCAAATTCAAAATCAAAATATTTTTATTAAATATGTGTACATTCAGCACAACAGTTTAGAGAATGTGGTCTTAGGAAAATAGGTTGTTTGTTCCATGATATACGTATACATTTTTAGAAGGAGAAGAAAACGACAATTTTTACAATATATTTTTATGTAAAAACATTTTTATATTTTTGCTCATAACAACAAATTCACTTAATTAAAGAAATCACTTTAAGCATTACTTGAAACAAGAATTTTTCTTCAAAAACAACTTCGCTGCTGTACAATTTTTTACTTTTTTTTAACACGCTTTTATAAGTTTCACTTGCATGTAACGGAATCTTGGAACTCGATTTTCACCCACTTAAAAAGGTCAGATTAATTCGAAATTTTGCACAATTGTGTCAAGGCCCGATGACAATACAATAATTTCATAATTTTGTTCCATTGTCCTCATCAGGATCGTCAGGAATCACGATAATCAGATTTGGCGACAATTAAATAAATCACTTCCAGATTTGGTAACTTATTGCACTTACAATTTTCAGATTTGGCGACTTATTCCAGATTTAGCGACTAAAAGAAAAAGGTGTAACCCTACAGCGAGTGTTTTTAATTAATACACTTGTGGTTTATAAAAATTAAAAAAAAAGTGTTCTGTATGTGAGAAAGTGGAGAGTGGGTGTGTGTTATCAATTTCTTATTATAATATAAACATTTTTCTGAAAATGAAAATAAAAAAAATAGGCTTGTGATGTTAAAAAAATAATTTATGTTCTAACTGCTAAATATTTTTTATTTTTACAAAGCAATATGTTTAAAAGTGATTATACGAATTATAACATTAGGGCAATACGTTTAAAAGGGGAGAATACGATTGACACTTAATATTACCATGCTTTTAATAACTCGCTTTCTTTAATGTCTGTCCGGGTGGAATTTTGTAATTGATTTTAAACTGTGTGACATTCCAATGAGCTAGAGACTTGAAATTTGGAGCATATCTCAGAAGTGGATGACAATGCATGGAAATGTGAAAAAAGAAGGGAAAAAAACGAAAAAGATCAATTTTTTTATACTTTTTAGTCCGTTATAAAAACATGTGGTACATTAAATTTTTTTTAATTTGAACCTTTTTTGTTCTTACCACACATTTTATTTGTTTGACCTGTTCTTTTAAGACGGAATCTAATATAACGATACGGGACTCACCCGAGGCCCCGTAAACAGAGAGAATAAATACACTTCAAACCCTTTATTTAAAATCCATCGTAGAGCAAGACTTATTCCAGCAGCCACCAAATATTAAGCTCAAGGATAAATTCAACAATGAATAAATACCAGTTAAAAAAACAAAAAAACACGCTTTTATTGTAGATCGAACTAAAAAATGGAAAATAAATTATAATTAAAAAAAACTAAAGAACACGCTTTTATACTGAATCGAACTAAAAAGTAAACAAATAATTCTTAATATAAGAATAAAATGATGAACGAGAAAATTTATGTCATTGGGGTAAAAGCGTGGGGTGTTCTATAAATATATCAATTGTTATAGTTTCTATAACTTCTTTCAATTCCGAAATTGCACCCCAATTATATTAATTTTCTCGTTCATCATTTTATTCTTATATTAAGAATTATTTTTTTACTTTTTAGTTCGATTCAGTATAAAAGCGTGTTCTTTAGTTTTTTAAAATTGTAATTTATTAATTTAAACTTATTCCACGTTCCTTTCCACGGTCTTTGGAAAACAGTGAGAAGCATCTTTGTTACGTTTTACGAAGACGTTTGAATAATAAAACACGCCAAACATTGCGATGATTATTTTTCAAAGGCTACCTAAATGCGGAAAAGGATTTTTTGGCGACAAAAAGTTTTCGTTTTTCGATTTTAGATTTTTTTCACTGAACTGTGAATTTGAAACAAAATATACAATGTACCTTTAATGACAAATCTTTCAAAACAGAATGCCGATATCAATTTGCTTTGTCGTGTATATGTCACAATGACTGAACCAGGGAGGGGCAGACTTTTTTTAGGACTCGTAAGTTTTTTTTTTAATAGCAAATGTAATCTTTTTAAAGATTGAAGTAAAATGTATTAAAAATATTTAATCTCAATGCAATGAATAAATAACGCTTTTTGTATTTTTTTTGTTTCTTTTTTCAATTTTTTTAATATTAAAATATAAAATCAAATTAACGTATACTTTAATAATTTATGAAAATTTATTTGGGTAGATCGCATTTTGCAACATATGCAAAGGTTTTTAAATTAATTTTATACATGTATTCTCACAACTGTATTTTGCATATATGTAAAAAATATTCAAGTTTCTTTCTGTAGATATTTTTATTCGGAAAAAAAATTGAACAAGTCATCTTTTAAATTACTTTTTTTTACTCTGTTTCAAAACCTGTGACGTTTGAAGTTTTCTCACATTGGAACAACATTTTACAAAGTTACATTTCTCAAATATAAAATATTTAGTTTAAATAATTCTTGCAGATTGATATATATAACGTTAAAGATATACTTGTCAATAGAGACAGTAAAAAAGTTTTAAAATATTTTAAGACTTTTAAAATATTTTTAAACGGTTTTTAAATATTTTATTTCAGTGTATTATTTCAAGTAAATTTTTTCGAGTTCTTGCTTGCCCTCTAGGCATTATCACTCTGGTCTCAATATGTATAGATTACTTGAAGCAAAAACAACGATACAAATTGTTGGAATGAAATCAAAAAGTTTTCTTTCAAATCAATATAAAAGATAAAAATCAATTTCATCTAAATGAGATGCAGAATCGTAGCAGATGCATTTAGTAATCCATCGAATCATTTTCTAAAGAGCTGAAGTTGTGTTGGTGTTAGATTTCAAAAAGGACAACATTAAGCTGTGCAAGACGTTTCAAGTTAGAGGACAATAATGTTGGCTGTTGTTTCTGCCTGTGTTGAACAGGTCGTGCATGATTCCACTTAAGTAAAGCAAGTTCGACTATCAGAATGCTGTGTGTGTGTGGATAAATAGCTTCGACGGGGAAATAGCATAATTTGTGAGGCATGGAATATCTTAACTGGCATCTGTCTCTTCACATATATTTCAGAGAATCTTCAGTTCAAGTTGGTGCCTCACTTCTTCATTGATCGTTCTTTAATATTTGGCGCAGACAATTTTCCATGCTTTCATGAAGAAAACAACGAATTCGAGATACTTGAGACTAGACTGACTTCTTTTTCGGAAGCCTTTCTTCTCACTCCCTGGAGGAACAACCAGAATTCAAGGTCGCACTCGTGGCTCCATCTTTGATGGACCTTTCCCTGAAGGTCTGCGAGTCCTTCTTGCGCAGGGACTTTTTCCAGACTAAGGATGATGACCGCAAACTTGCAGCCACCGTCATGGGATACTCCTGGAAATAAATGTACAAATATTTTAAAAAATACTTATCCTGCTTATAGACTTTCCAGATATGATTAATTTCTTATAGGAACGAGATTATTACCCCCAAAAAAGTAAGCACAAAACAATTATTTTTTAATTGTATCTTAAAATCAATAGGTGGGTCAAGTGTGTGCTTTGTGCAGAAACAGTTTTAATCAGCAAGGGGCATGTTCTGACACTCAAAGGAGGGGGCGAAAGGACTCACCTGGCACTGGAAGACGTTTCGTCTGTCCCAAACTGCATCCCGAGTTTTTCCGCATCGGAATGTGAGGGCGACACACTTGCGGAACCGCTTGTTCACCCAGCAGTACAGCAGAGGGTTGATGGCACTGTTCACATGGCCTAGGTACAGACCAAAGGGCAGGAACACTGAGAGATGGACGTCCACGTTGCCGCTCACCTATAGAGATAGGAAAAACACGGTTGGAATCAAGATATCAATACAGGACGGAGTCCTTAGGGACTGGCCGGTTTAAATGTACAAAAGAGTAATATACCGGTTTATTTTGGCTCAAATAGGTGTCTGAAAGTCACCTTAAAGGATGAGAGTCCAAGTCGTAAGTATCACAATTGTAAGGAGGTGCTTTGGACATAGTCCTACGTTACAGGTGTGTTATATTTAGAAGAAGTGAAATGATCACTTCACCTATTCATGATCTTGTCAACAAAGTACCCCATATGGGTATCATAGCAAGAATAGTACAGGTTCCCACGATAGGGTAAAATAGTCCATTCCTTTTCAGGGTCTTATTGTGAGTGAGTGAGTGATTGTGTTGTTTATTGGCGCAAGAGCCAATTTTGACTAAACTGCGCCAAACACTTGTTAAAAAATTCTAAAATAAATGTAAAAATATATGCATATATGCTTGCATGCACACATGTAAAGTTTCCGATAAAAACACTATTTAAAATTGTAAATCAAATTAAATAATATAAAAGTCCAATTTTTAAAAGGAAAGTAAATAGATTTTGGTGGAGGTTTCCACTATCAAATCGGATAAGGTTAAAAATATGAATTAAAAAAGGTGACTCGAAGATGATTAAAAACAGGACAATCTACTAAAATGCATCGAATGAAGAACGAAACCATGCACGAAGGATATACAAGACCATCTTCTCCCAACAACAAATGCCTGTGTGTGAGACGTATATGACCAATGCGAAAGTGAGTCAGTTTGACATCAACCTTCGCATTAGCATCACAGGCCATGCTCCTACGACAGGTTTCACAGAGTGAAGTTTGTTATTCAACTGCTGACTCCATGACTCCTGACAGATTGTTAAAACATAATGCAGGATGACACGCTTCCTGTTAGAAAGCAGTATTGCTAGCGACAGGGGGGTTATCACCGACCTGTCCGCTTGCACGTGGTCTACGATACCTACGTAGCTTGGTAGCCAGCAAAATATTATATTGAAACCCTTGCCATACAATGTACTCGTAATGTCGATTACATACTACTGGATGACACCGATCGTTATAATTTTCAAGAGCTTCATACTGTCAGTATAGATGTAGTATTTACGGGCACATTGGAGTCGATTAATTGAAGTGCACGGCAAATGGGACAGCTTCGGCAGTGAAAACACTGAAAAAAATGTCGAGCGATAACCGTGCATAATATCTTCAATTACGACTCCACAGCCACCGTAATCTGCTCGTTTTGAACGATCTATGAAAGTGGCCTAATAACCACTGTACTGACTGCAATCGTAAATGCAGATAAGCTGAAAAATGACAGGTGTGTTACAGTGATTTTACTGTATACGGCAAAAGGGTTGATATAGTGGAAACGTTACGTATTCCATGTTTGGAATTGCAAAACGTTTTTTTACTAGATGTCCACTTTAGGTAGGTCGAGTTCAGATGCAGGAAGCTTCATCCTATCCATAAACAGCCGGATGTGATACGGCAAGGCATACTAAAGTCTCTTCATGCTGGTGGTCAGATTCATATTTTTCAGAGGATGAGAAAGCCCGGACAAGATCTTAAAATAGAAGGCAAAAGCCACCCTCCTTCATATCAGGTCCAGAGGAAGATGGTTACAATCCACGTAGAGACTCTGCACTGGACATGTGCGAGTGAGTGATTGTGGGGTTTCTTGGCGCAAGAGCCTATTTCACCTGTACTGTACCAAACATTTGTTTTAACACCCATAAAATTTTAAACAGAAAAAATTTAAAAATATTGCCATATGAATACGGTATATCTCTAAAAAATAAAATTCATATAAATTGTATTAAAAATTCATTTATAATAATTGTTACACTATAAAAATACTAGAAAGTGAAATTAAAAACTCGAAAATAATATAAAGCATCAAGTCCGGAACACGATATTTACAGCTGAAATTGAAGTCATTCACTTATTCCCCCCCCCCCCCCGATTCCTGGTCTGTAACATGTGATGCATGAAACCAGAATTTATATTGCAATCCATCAGAAATACATTCATATCATAAAGAATCTCATATCCTTCATCTTCTGTGTGTGAGCCATAGTGAACTAAACTTTTCTTCGGCTTATGGAGAGTCATTTTAATTTAAATGTCAGGCTTTGATCTATTGTGAGCTTTCTCCTATTTTTCCTCCTTTGTTTTAGATTATTTGCAGCTTTAGATACAGCTGAAGTTCGACTACTGGAGGTGGCAGTGGCGGAATCAAGTAATGGGACAATTAGCTGACTTTTAGTTGATAGATCAGAAAATTTATCAGTGGAAGAAAATATACGTGCTTTATTTTATGAAGAGGAAGCAGAGATATTTAGGCTCTAGGCGTAGTAGTAGTAGTGGAAAGGGTTACAGATAACTCAGATTCACTTGATATGTGGCTGGCATTACTGAATATGTGGAAGGAAGTAGATGTGCTGAGTTGATGAGGAGGCTACAGGAACTGGGGTTATATTTCACATCTAATTGGCAGAAGATATTGGTTTCAGACATTGCAAAGGGTGAGTTTTGGGGTTATTGGTGCAAGATCCAATTCTGGCTAAGCTGCGCCAAACATTCATCAAAACATTAAAAGAATAATACCTCTTAAAAATTTGATTAAATTAGTTTTAATTAAAAAAGGTAAAACTCAAATTATATACAAAAATCAATACGTGTAAAATAACAATAAATAAACAGTTTAGTGTGGGGAGGGGAGGGTTCGTATTTTTGAGAGGAAAATCATTTTCGATCTCTAGTTGGTTTTAAAAAGTATGATCTGGAATAATACATATCCATATCTTTTTCGCCTATGTCATACAAAATTATGTTTTCCTCATCCGATACGTCCTGTATAGGTGTGCTCTTTCTAGGTTTATAAGAATTCATCTTTATTTCTATTTTTGGTTTACTTGGTACTGCAATTAGATAGGGTTTTAGGAGGTCGCTTTTTTATGAGTTTTTGAAGCCTGGGATACAGATGTGATTGTAGAATGTAAGCTATTGGATGTGGAGGTAGTAGTTTCAGTAATAGAGGGACGTGGTTCGGTTGGTAAGGCTGAAAACATTAAACATGTGGAGGGGAAGAGTGCTTGATTAGATGAAGATAATGCAACAGATGTACATCGACTGTTGGATGTGAAGAAAGCAGTATTTATGAAAGGAATAGGTGGTGGGGACTCGGAGATGTTGTAACTGCAACAGACGATGTGGATAGTAAGAGATGTGTCTGAGTTGATGTAGACGATTTGGTAACTGCAAAGCCTGAGGAAGATATAGTTGGTTTCGGAACGGATATTACTGGTTGTAGGGTAATTTCAAAGGGTGGACATACTATCTTGGTACCATTTTCATCCGTTTGGGTTATAGCGGTTGAGGATTTGGAAACCTGGCCGTAGCTTTGGGATAATTGTAGGGTTATAAATTTTCGGGCTTCTACATACGCTATATTTTTGTTAGTTTTAATTGTTTGGATATCTTTTACTACTTTACACTTGGGGCATGGTTTAGAATCGGTGGAAGGAATCTGTGAACAATTACTGCATTTCTGCTCTTGATTTCAATCTGTGGAAGAATGTCCAACAGATGTACATTTAGAGCACGTCAACAAGGAGTTTGTGAATGTCCGAACCTCTAACATTTGAAGCAGGGCACAGGATTCGGAACGCATGCACGTATTTTGCAGTTTAAATAACCAGCTTTTATTGTTATTGGTAGTATCTGGCTTTTTAAAGTTAGGATTTGAGGTGGCGCGTTTTTATCCGTATAGGACAGAACCCGGGATCCGAAACCGAGTAATTTAACCACTACACCAAAATGATCACCATGGTGCCGAGGTTGTTACTGGCTTATATAGATTGTATCACTACACACTCCTATACCAGTTGGTTAGGCGAACGAACGATACATAGTTGTTTATAGGAGCGGTCAGTTTCTTGTGTGTTGGATGAGTTGTGTCATGTTTATCTGACGATTTTATTTTATTTTTATTTTATTTTTGTTGCTCTCTTGCGTCATATTTATCTGACGAATTTTTTTTCTTTGGTTGCTCCTTTTTTTGCGGGTAGATGGCGCCACGACAGATCAGTAGAGGTTTCGCTTTTCTTAGTTAAGCTAGGGTCACCAAATGAAGTGGCGTTTATCTGGTAGAGTCAGATAAACATGACGCAAGAGAGCAACAAAAATAAAATAAAAATAAAAATAAAATAAAATTGTCAGATAAACATGACGCAACTCATCCAACACACAAGAAACTGACCGCTCCTATAAACACAACTATGTATCGTTCGTTCGCCTAACCAACTCTCTGGTAGGGGGGTGTGTAGTTATTTTTTGAACATCTTTTTCCAGCAAATATGGTGGCTGTTTTTCAATTTTTGTCTGCACAATCAGTTTTTTGTCGGGCAGGGTTGGTGCATGTTCTGATTGTTTGAGATGATCAGGATGATCACCATCAGTTAACAACAAATATGCAGGTTTTAATCTGTCTACAGATATATTGATGTCCTTGCCTTTAATTGTCACAGTAAAATATTTGTCGTATCTTTTTGCCACTGGGAACGGTCCATCGTAAAAAGGTTCAAGTGGTTTTTTTACTCTGTCAACGCGTATGAACACGTGTGTATTGGTATGCAAGTCTTTATGGACAAAGTATTTTTGAGAAGGTTGTCGGCGAGTTTTCAGTGGTTGTAACTGATCCATTTGTTTCTGTAATTCTTCCGCAAACGTATCTGTATCCAAGATGTTCTTCGGTTTCTCGAAAAATTCTCCTGGTAATCGGATAGTTTGTCCGTAAACCATTTGTGCAACGGTGTAATTTGTGTCATCACGTAGAGCCGATCGTAATCCTAACAATACCCGTTGGTAAAGTCTGTGTCCATTTGATGTTGTTATGAGCTTTGATTGCCCCTTTTAAGGTCCTATGTAACCTTTCAACTTTCCCAATTCATTGAGGGTGATAGGAAGTTGTATGAGCTACTTTAGCTCCACAAATAGCAGCTAAACTTCTGAACAACTGAGACCTTTGGATCCGAAACCGAGTAACTTAACCACTACACCAAAATGATCACCATGGTGCGGAGGTTGTTACTGGCTTATATAGATTGTATCACTACAGATTAAATGTTTTATCGGAACCACTTTTAAATCTTTTTTTATTGTTATTCTTCTGACCTAAATTACACCCTGATCAGGCATTCTTCGAGGATTTCTGCTTCAGAGGTGCACAACAGGTCAGGTTCAGAAAAAATACCTCGACAAGAATTACAAGTTTTGTGAGGACTGACTGTTAAAAGGGAATCTAAAAATGTTTTAGCTGACAAAAAATATTTACTTTGCAACGAGGATGTAGTTTCAACCAATAAGTCCCCAGAACGTAATTTCCTAACGGATTTCGGATATTCGCCTATAAGAGATTTACGCGACATTTCATTTTTAAGTAAAGTCAAAGTTAAAAATTGGGAATGTGAAGCAATACTGTCGATGTTAAGAGTGGGTAAAATAAGGCCTTTACCCTGGTACAGATGACTTGGATCCTTAGGCATGAAAACCACGCCACCTGGCGTACCTCTTCCCACTTCGGAGTCCAACAAGGGAGGCAGTGTGCCGGTCAACGAAAAATCCAGTCATGGCGCTTACCTGGAGTACACCCAAGATATAGCACAACAGCATCAGGGCAAGTATCCAACAGGTTAACCCGACACCCCTCATCTGCAGCACTAACCCTACAGCAATGCCTCTCCGGGGACACCGGAGAAAGGTATCACCAGCCGATTGACAAGAGCGGGCTCACTCCTTCCTCCCGTCTACAGTGATGCGTGGGCCAAAGGGAACGTAAAAGGTATCCCAAGGACACCATCTTCCTCCTTACGAGATGACGCACACGACAAACATGCGGTTTGACAAAGCAACAGTGTTGGTGAAAAACAAATAAGCAATACAAAAATCTTAATAGGAAAAAATTAAGTAACAATAAAACTAATTTGATACAATTCAAAATAAAAAAAAACAAATAAGTTATTAATAATGGATATAATCCAATTAAAAATAATCTTTAATTTTAAACACGAATATTTAATAAAAATTTAATCTAAGGTCTAGAACGGAAAAGAAAGAAAGGAGGAAATGTATGACAAGAAAGAGGGTCTAAAATAAAGAAGGATCACTAGGGTATCCCGGGTTTGTGACATCCACGTTTATCAAAGAGAGTAAATCCCTTGGGAAAAGGAAAGATTAAGTACCTCGAGATTATAACACCCGTTCTCATCTAAAAAAGACGAGCCCCTAAGGGCTTGAAAATCCAGAAGGTACAATAGCCAGGTAGATACAAAGACTACTAGAATATGACGTGGAAATTCACCACAGAAAAGGATCAGCACACAAAAATACAGACTCCCTTTCGAGAAGACCCTGTCCCGAGAGCTGAAAGTACTGCTCTAGAGTTGAAAAGAAAATCTGCATGATATAGATCCTGCGATCCACCAAATTATAACTCCATTAACATCAGAATCAGACCCATGGAGTGACAAGAGCGTCCGGAAAGATCCCCTGGCTTATCCTGAAATGATTATAAAATTGAAGGAGTTACCTGACGGAAAGTCCAGCTGGCCAGACATCGCCCTTTTTCCATCCTGAAACAATGCGTTAGCGGCCGCTTTGAGATTCTCTCCCTGTGAGAGAAGATGCCTCGCATCGTAATTAGGAGTCTGGAGATGGAAAAGCTTTCACACAGTAATTAATACTCACAAAGACAAAATTATAGACAAGGTAATCCATGATAATACAGCTGGAGTTTATTTTGGTGTTATGAAGATCCAACAAAAATTTCGTGAGCTTTTCCGTAAAGGTCCTACAAAAATCCGAGAACCTACAAAAGTTTCTACTAGAACAATGGGTGGAGTGACGTGGAGAAGGGGTGTCGCGCATGTGATCCCTGTGCTGCACGTAAAGGCCCGAGAAAAAGCATAGAGTAAGACTACAGCTGTATAACGTAGAGAGCCTTTCAAAAAAATAGCTTTTGATATCCTAGGCCACTTTTTCGAGATCATCAGAGGGCAACAACAACATCCTAGTTCCTGGTTATCTTCGCTAAGTGGCTTGAAGCCTATCCCTTTCCCGACCAAGAGGACTCGACTCTTGCAGATATTCTAGTGCAGCACTGGAACTCAAGGTACGGAGCTCCTCTACAATTGCATTCTGATCAAGGGAGAAACTTTGACTCAGCAGTTTGCAAGAGACTGGGGCCACCGACAAAACTCGGACAACGGCCTTACATCCTCAGTCTACGGTATGGTTCAGAAGTTCAATTGGGCCATCCTGAATAGCCCCTCTCTCCTAGGCGACTATTTAGGTGACTTATGCTACCGTATTGTTTTGATCGTGAAGAGTCGACCAGCGATTAGTGATTAGGGATTACTTTGGCTGTTGAATAGGACGTGTGAGTGCTTGCGAATAATCTTTTAACATGCTTGTATTTTAGACACTGATAGTTGTGTCTGAGGGTAATAGAAGGTGTGAAGTCCTTCTGAAATTTATTAAATGAATTCGAGTACTTTATCCTATATTTCAAGGATTTTTTTTTCGACAATAAATTTACATTGTTTCTGAAGAACTGTTTTGTTCTTTAAGACTGAAAGCATAAAATACCCGAGCCCCTATCTTTGTAACAATATATACACATAAATATGTGTATGTACCCTAAAAACGTAAAATGGTCTATATTTCCGGCAAGTTCCATCGACGTTTTTCTCGCTCAAGGCGATATAGGAGTGTTTCCCTAAATGTGCTGAAGTGGAATGCAGCCAAAGAGAGCCGAAATAATTCAATCTTTATATATAGAAAATAAAATGTATTTACAATTTTGAAAGCAAATCTGACAACAGATAATCTTAAGTACTATACTTTTACTGGATAAGTGTTATATCTGCTTCCTAAATTTCGGAAAGTTCGGAGTGAAGAAAACCATACACAGTAAAGTTTGAGATATGTAAGGAAATGCTAGAGACGGCCGATAAAAGGGGTGAAATTACAAAAATTAACATTTGGAAAGCAGATCTTCTTTTTACTAACTAGGCATCATACATAGCACCAGAAAGCAAACCAGAGTTGCTTAAGGCTGTCTTCGATTAATGTTAAAGAATAGGACCCGAATCCGGAACCTTTTTTTCAGATATAAAAGAAATGAAAAATTAATATGATACTCTGGTTTTACTATCCTTTACAGGGCAGCATTTTTTTATCATACTTCCCATTTTTAACCGAGTTGATTCATTTCTTCTGGAATAAAATGTGTTTCGAATTTTTTCTCCTCTATCGTATTGTTCAGTGGCCTATGCCTTCAAGCATTAAAACAAAAAATAAAGTATTCACGGAATATTTTGAAATTTTTAAAACACTTTATTGTTAACACAGGTGTGAGTTATAATATTGCAAATTTCCACGGAAATTGAGGCATTCTTCTGTCTGAAAATGTGCTTCACGTTTAGTTCAAACTTTCTTACTTTTACCGAAGACAGCCTTAACTTACCTATTTCTCAAAAAATTATTGTTATTGGAGATATGAATGCACACTCCTTACTCTTTAGCTATCAGGATATATATGCTACAGGTACAGCATTTGATCTCTTAAACTCCAGCGCACTAGAATGGGTTGATGTGATCCTAGCAATCATCTTAGTTATATTCACTACAACCGAAGTTTTGCGACCCCAGATCTGCTCTTCTGACATTAAGCCTTTTAGGAAACGAAAAAGTATAAAAGACCCGGGATCAGGCCATATAGAGAAGTTATCACTTCTGAATCTAAAACATTTCAAGAAAGTAAGCCCCCCCCCCCAAACATTGAATTCCTGCAACTTTCAGAAAGCTGATTGAAAGAAATTTGAAAATCTGACTAAATAAGAGTCACACAAGGATACTTTAAACGTTAATAATCCTACTAACAAGTTGATTGCAGAAATTAATAAGGCCATCTACGATGAGCTAAATAATGTATTCCTAGAGGAAAAGTGAAAACTTTTAGGGAGTATTGGACCAATGACCTGGAAGAAGCTAAAAACACCGTGATCATCTTAGAAGAAAAAAGTGGAACTAATAAAAAAAAATTCTAGAGACGTCACCCCATTGCTATAACGTAGCAGTCTGCAAGAAAAATATCTTAGAGGCTAAGTGCAAGGTTTTGATAAATTCATCTCACTTATCAATTAGAGAGAGGACAGTGTAAGGATATACGGTTTTTTGGAAAAAATATAAAATATGAGTTCTTACATAAAAACGAACGATTATTAAGAATAGTAGAATATTGACCTCAGACTGAGAGCTAGCATAAGCTAGAAAAATATCACGATATATGTATTGAGAGTTGAAATATCAAACCAAAATAGCGATGTTTTTAGTACCCATTCCAATGGGAGGGAGCTAAATCGTGTAATGAACCAAGTAAGGGTGCAGTACAGTTCTTCCCATTGACCCACCAGGCGCTTCGTCCTGAAGTGTTCGAAGATAACAAAATTGCAACTTGTGATAATTCTAAAAACCTAGGCATTATTTTTGATAATAAGTTGCGCTATACGTATAGAGTCACTTTTAGAACGCTCCTATGAAAGATTGACTAACTTATAAAACGTCTGGTTGGCTCCCTGTGGGGAAGTACTAAGACAACTTTAAATGATACTTATACAATAAAACATTCGCATTGCCTTTGGTTTTATATTGCTGTGAACCACTCATAACGGCAAATGGTCAAGTAATTAAGAGACTAGAAATTTTTCACATCCAGGCAATGAGACTTACTATTAGAGTTGTCAAATCTAGCCCTACCAATGCTTTGCTAATACTTACAAAAAATTTGACAGTAAAAACGGGCATAGCGTAAAAAGCTGTCATCGCATTGGAAAAGCTACTTCAAAGTTGGAGATCCCTACTTTACTAATTAGCAAGAGAAAACAAAAAATCTGAAGACCTAGTGTGGCTTCCTACAAAAAGTTCGTATAGTTAGAAATGATTACGATATTATATATAGAATTGAAAAAATTACACCCCCAATAAACCCTTTTTTATTGATACAAATTGACCCCTTAACCTGACTGTCTAACCTGACTGAAACATCTACTGAAGTATTGAAATGTCTCCCCCTGGAAACAATTAAAACTAAATACCTAAATCCTCACTGGATACATATGAGTCGCATTGCAAAGATATTATGTCTATAGGTTCAAGAATTTGTTTTGGTCTTTTTTCATTCTATGCTTTCACTGGCAATAACAGAAATACATTTGATGGATAGGTGGAGGTTCTTAGAATAGCCCTGAAACAACTATCCTGTATTACAAATTCGAGAATACTGTTCTGCTTTTAGATTCAAGAGCAGCGATGCAGACAATTGTGTCTCTAAAAAAACCATATTTCATCAGAGGTTCTCCAATGTCGAGCACTTATCCAATGCCTGCTGAAGAAAAGCAAGAAAGTTTTGATACAATGGATCCCTGGACACTGCAGCATCTTTTGAAATGAGCAGACAGATTTCCTCGCACGAAATGGTGCAACGCTGATGCAACCCATTCACTCAAATATGCCATATCACACCACAAAACAATTAGTAATACAATCCATTAGATAAAGAGATACCGGACAAAAACGATAAACAGCGTTCAAAAGAAACAGTGGAAAATCGAAGATCTCTATTATTTACCAAACTGCCCTCGACAATGCAGTTGCCTTTTTTCAGCTATTAATAGACCATGATTGTCTATGCGAGAATCCTCACATAAATAGTATTTTTGCTCATTCTCCTTGCCAATGAACAGAGCCCATCTTCGCCTCTGAGGGGCCCTTCTTGGTTACGACTTAGAATTCACCCGATATTGGAGTGCCAAAAAATGTCTCAAGTAATGACTTCTTTCACCTTTTGTGTTAGCATTGTTGTATTCACCTGTTGCTATATTTATTTTGCCCTGCTATTAGAAATAAAAGAAAATTTTGTGTATGTATATTTTTAGTCTTTTAATATTTTAACAAATGTCTGGCGCAATTAAGTCAAAATTGCTTTTTGCGCCAAAAAATCCAACACTCATTCATCCACTCATATGAATTTCGAACTTCATATTTTAGCATAAAGTCTGGAAATTCATTTTAAGACTATTTACTTTACTTGCTATTTTAAATTTGAAATTCTGTCTCTGCTATTTAGAATTAAGTTAAAATTTCATTTCAACGTAGGCGAGCTCTTATATTGGTCATGAAAATTTGCATGCCTTGAAAACAAAACTCAAAATTTTCGGCAAAGTTTAAATATGTACAAGATAATATAAGGATTCAGTGATGCGTATCGTAGGCTGTATTTAGTCTTATTTTTCTCAAGAGGATATATTTCAGTAAGTTTTGTGCTCTAGTCCACATTTCTATTTCGGCTTCATGTGGAAATTTGGAGAGGAGAGTGGCCTACTTAGGCCTCATCATTTAACCATGGTTCAAAATTACAGGTCAAATATTAGTTGCCTTCATGTTGCTTTGCAGTGCGACATAAATTAAAAAGAAATCAAATCGAATCGAGGGAGGTTTGATAAGGAGAGATCTGTTGAGGAGTTGTCCTCGTCGCTTGATCATGGTTCAAAATCCCGAGATTCATTGTCAATAGCCTTCTTGTTTCAGAATGCTCCGCAAATTAAAATCAAATCAAACTGGGTTTTATTCTTTTATGAAACAGAATAGCAGAAATCGATGGAATAGTTTTTTTCATCTCCTTTCAAAAATTTGCCATCTGGTTCTCTTGGACATGTAATTGGTCAAGGGAACCGAAAGATCAATCCGTAGCCGGTGATGTCAAGTTTTGGTTCCACTGAAGACCAGACTCAGGGAAGGGCTGATGCAGATAAATCCTTCGAGCCCGTACGTCGGTGTGATGGAGACATTTGGATGTGATGCGAACTTTGATATCTTTCTCGCAACTTGAGGGAGGTTTGGGTTTTCTCTTAACTTCAAAGAGAGCGACCTCAACAAGCAATCAAATCAAGTCTAATTGGTCAAGTCAGGTTTATCTCACCGAATTAAATGTCAGACACGTCCTTTAAATTTAAACTAATATTTTGCAAAAAGGACCTTTTTTACGTTGAAGTCATTTAATTTTGTTAAAGCCCGCATATATTTGCAATTGGTTACATTAAAAATTGTAGCTGCAGATTCTTTGATTTTTGAAAAGATTCAAAAGATGGTTGACTCAAAGAAATTCCAGTACAAGAAAGGGATCAGAGTAAATATTTTATCTAGAAAAGTACAATCAATCAGACTGTATTCTGCATTTGATTGACTATTAAGGTAACTGAGACGTCTGCAACAAGGAAAAATGAACCTCTTACACAAAATTGAAATGGTTCTCTTTTATTAAACGCAACAGAAATAAAATTTTTACGTTTAATTATCTGTATACTTAAGTATCTGTGAATGTAAAAAAAAATTCATTTTATATTACAAATAAATCTGTATAAGTAATAAATAATCAACTATTTTTTTCCGAGGCATGCTCATACCTTTAGGTACACTTTGCATAAAATCCACTGCGTAAAAAGCTATGAAATTTTACAGAGTTTTTACAAACATAACAATCCATAAAATGAATAGAATGAAATTTTAAACTGTAAATTTATAAAACTTTAAACAAAATTTAAATTTAATGATTCAAACTTTCTGTAAATTTTATGCAGAAGTTGTGCTATGTCTAAAACTTGTGAATGTTTATTTGAAAAAAAAAAATTAATTCACTTTGTTGAAAATTTGGGAATATTATAATATGCAAAATACCATCACTATAGGTAAAGTAGATTTTGAAAAAAATGTACCGGAATCACCAAAAAAAAAAAAAAAAAAATTGCATTTTGAGAAAATTGTAAACAAAGATATTTCCATCTATGATTTGTAAAATAATATTTTTTTTAATACGATAGAAAGTCATACCAATATTAATTGGATTATTTTGCATCCATTCTCAGTTTTTAAATTGTAAGTTTAAATTTCTAGAATATTTAGAAAGTCTTTTTAATTCTACTTTCCCTACTTTTTCAACACGTGTTATCAACTATTCACACTTTCTTCTATTTAAAATACCAAAATTTTATACCTATAAGTTTTAGAATTTTTACTGCACTTTGAACATGAGCATTACAGGATATTACAGAATTCCCCACATATATCTTTATTGTTATAAAAATACACAAAGAAAATGTCTTTGATGAATTTAAAAAGTTAATTTGATGTCTAATTTAAATGTGTGACGGATCTATACGGTCTTCCACTAACCTTCTCTATATTCTTTAAAGTATTTTATTTATTTTAACCAATCTCCACCGGGAGCCAAAGCGTGATTTATGCAAAGGAGATATATTATATAAGTTCGGGTTTCTAGAGTTAAGGAGGTTAAGTAAAGTGAAGAGATAGAAGAGTGAAGTTAAATGAATTGATGATAGGTAGGTCAACACGCCGTTGTTGACAATCGCAGATAGCAGTTACGTGTGGAGCTACGCTGGGAAGCTGGTAAAAATTCCATGTTACAGAGTGTAGATCCTTCTCCATTCTCCTATCCAGTCAACAAGGGCAGATATCTTCACTACGGAACAGCCGATGATAAAAGATAAGGTCAGTGATTTAAAATATTGTGAATACTCGTACGTGGCTTAGCTGTAATTGTGCGTGTTTAAGCTTTCATAGATTCAGTTGCGATTCTGTTGTTCCGCTAGTAGTAATTCCCCTTTTCGTACTCCACTTTATTTTGTTTCTCTTAAATTTGAATTGTGTATTTATATCCTTCTGTGTTAATAAGAATCAATAAATATAGTGATTTGCAATTATGTTTTGTGATCCTTTAAGTCCGCCTACACGTCCGGAAATAGTTAATGATGGACGGAGAGATGATAGTCTGAGGGGTGGCTTTGATTCACGACAAATGGAACTCTGTTTTTAAGAACTAATACAAAAGAATCTATGTTTTTGTATTCATACATATGAATATTTATTTATTTTAAAGTAAAACCAACAGTTACAAACATATAGAGTTATTCATGAGCATTTAAATGTTAACAATAAGCAGTTGAAAAAACGAAATGTCTATTTTGCAAGCTGTGTATTTAATTTAGAATAATACTTAAGATCCAATTTGTACTACATCCACTTCATTTATAATTTAAGAGCTATACCGAGTATTTATAAATGCAAAGCTAGACATAATTATTTAAAAAACAAAATTTATTTTAAAATTTTGTAACTAATTATTTAATTTTTCCGTAATTTTTATTAAAAAAATGTAGAATTTTCAATAAATTTGAACTCAGAATACACAAAAATTACATTCTTTTTATAGAAAAATTAATTTTTTGCAATGCATATTTTATATAAAATGGATTTTTTGAAGAAGGTGTACCTAAATCATAGTTACATCACATTTGTTTACAATTTTAAAATTCAATTTTCTAGCGTTGTATTTATTGAATTCTCACAAATAGCGGATCTATGGATGCAGCAAAGTGACCTCTATTTTTTAGAATAAAACAAAAAAAAGCAAAATTTTTGAAGCATTTGCATGTCCAGTTACCTTAAGACTTACAGTACAAATGAGAAACACATTTCCTTGCCTTCACAAACCCGTAAAGTGGTAACAGTACTGTTTGGGAGACTATCACAATTTACAAAGAAAGAACTGATTTTTCTCTGATTTCTACCTATCAGTGCATATTTTTTCTCTTCTTAGCAAATAGTTCTGTAACTCTAACTTATGAGTCAGATATCACCTCCCTCGTCACTCTTAAAATCCCCCCCCCCTCGTTGAGAATAGTTGTGCATACAGAGAGGGAAGAAAGAATGAAAATGTTTAAACAGCTAATTCGGTGATTGTTTTGATTTGAATAAACATTAGGAAGCTTTTTTCACTGGGCCTCCTATTATTTGTAACCGCATGATTCAATTGAGTTGAGACGATTTCAATTAACCCTATTCAATAACCGCTTTATTAATTAAGTTGATACATAAATAAAATATACTGCCAGCTCACTTGGCTACAAAATAAAAGCAAGTATGTCATTACACTCTCTCGGAGAATTAGCATATCTCCAATACTTTCATAGCATTTTTCCTTTCCATTTAATTCCTCTAAAAACTTGGTTGGTGAGGTCGTCTCTGACATAACAGTAGAAGCTATGCGAAGATTATATAGGTGGACAAATTCATACTTTTGAGAGAACAACATCGAAACTTTATCCCTGTGAAAAGAACAAAATCAATTCTAAAGTTCTGTGAGCTGCATCTACCAGATGCCGGGCGTTGGTGGAAATATTTTAGTCATCAGCCAGTAAATTAAAGTAACTAAGTTTATCCAGAAATGAGGAGCGATCAAACACTCGTGAATTTTATATACAGAACATAGTGACGTCTTCCCAGTTACAGAAACGTGGCGCCACTCATTCACACAAATCATTTTTCTCCACAACACACTGCGACACATTCTCCCTCCTCGCACATGTAGAGAGCGGCTCCTTGTGGAAATAGAATTATTCCTTCTACTATATCAACAATGGCTCTTCAAAAGTATTGTAGAACCAT
Source organism: Trichonephila clavata (assembly GCA_019973975.1). Taxonomy (NCBI): domain Eukaryota; kingdom Metazoa; phylum Arthropoda; class Arachnida; order Araneae; family Nephilidae; genus Trichonephila; species Trichonephila clavata. Next base: position 78,424 of record BMAO01018247.1, on the reverse strand, counting down.
TCCATAGGATATCACGCTGATAGCCATTCCAGAGGAGTTAGAAAGAAACGCCCTCCCTCCCGCAGGGGGCGAATCTTTGAGAGACGACTAATCCATCCGAGAGAGAGAGAGAGAGAGATGTATGCTTATTAACTCCTCCGAAACAAATATCCGAAGGATTTAACATTTATTAATAAAAAGGTTGAATAATTTTTATGTGTAGAAGTATGTGTAAATATTGTAAAGTAGACATATTACTGAAGATGTAAAATAAATAACTTAATTCAATTCTGTTAGATTCAAGCTACTCATCATTTTTCTCAGTATGTCACACCCCTTTCCTAACTTTCATGCAACACCGCATGTGGTATGTTCAAAATATCCGGAAACAGTGTAATAACTCCTACCAGATCTCAAAAAGGCCTCAAGTCATAGCTCTCGTGGAATACAGGTTAGAATTTACGAATCGAATTCAGCATACACGGCTTAAAAATTGAGTTCAACATCTCCGTATTACTCCCGGCTTCATGACGAAGACAAATGGATTATAGAGGAAGAAGACAATGCTCACTATTTGAATCCATGGAAGTGATTTCTCAAATCTGAGTTACAATTCAAGTGACCATGACGACGCTTTAAAATGTTACTTCATATTCATAATGTCCTTTTCATGCCATAGGAAGGTTAGGATCATTTAAATTCAAGTTTCGATTGTTCTACACGACAAATTTTTTTTTAAAAATTAACATTGCACTTCGAAGCAACACGAGACATATTGATGATGAAACAGATTCGAGTGACGAGGACACATGAGTTGTGTCATTCCACATTCCAAACCTCCCCACTACACCAACGTTAGGACTCGACAGGTTTCACTTTCATTATCCATTATAACACGACGGTTCTTTTGTGACATTTTAGACACATACCCACGACTCGATAATAAGAAAACCGTGCACGGGCTTGTGGCCATGACCGCTTGTTACCGCAGCAATTTCTATAACACTGTGGAAAATAGGTTTAAATTTGAAGAGAGCTTCTACAATTTTGCTGTAGGATTCTAAATATATCAACATAAAAACCGAGAATACATTTTAATCAACGTGTGTTAAAGACAGATCTTGCCAGTTCCTTTTTGCTGTCATCTATGTTTTCTTTAAGATTTTGCAGTGTTTACTGATAGTACTGTGACAAAATTCCATCATAAACTTATTTTTCTGGAAGCACAAAAAAAAAAAGTTAATGCAACAAGTATATATAGAGAGTAACATTCATACAGCATCTGAGAAAACTATGCGCGGGTATTTTTCCCTGGAGGCAGAATTTTTAATACACACTTTTCCCCCATGGCAAAATTTCGGGGAGGTAATGGTGTCTTCGCCACATGTCTGAGAACCTAAACTAAAAGCGGATCACATTTTCAGACAAAAAAAGGACTCAATTTTTACGAAAATTCACAACATTTTAATTCAAATTCATACGTTTGTTTACAATATAGCATTGTTAAAACTTGAAAATGTTCCATAAATATTTATTTTTCTCTTAACATGTAAAAGGGTATCTCATTTAGCATTACGGTACAGGAGAAAAATGCAAAATACATTTTAGACCATAAAATGTGTCGATTAAAATTAAGGTATGATAAATAAGAGGTTTTCTACAGGATAATAAATGCCAGAATGCAATATTAACCTTCGAGTATGTGAAAAAAAAGAGTCCGTATATATATATCGGGTTATTCTTCAACCTTAACTGCAAATAGCCGTAAGGCAGTTACTGCTTTTCTGCAAAATGTGTGAACTCCGTTATCTCTCATTATTAGTTCTTATTTCATTCAATTGCTTTTAAGTTAATCAAAAAAGCAATTCAAAATATTTAAACAATGTTATCGTCGCGGAATATGAAATTAATATCAAAATCAGTTTATTAACTTCAAAAAATATTAAAAATCAGAGGGAAGTAACAGAGCGGAGAAGATGGGGATTAATATAACTCTCTCCACATCAAATATATTTAATTTAACTTATTAACGCAAACAGAACGATAAAAATATTTTCCGAGTAGAATATTTTGTCTTCAAAATTTAATCGAATATTTTTTCCGCTTACTTTTTGAAAGTATCGCTATTGGCGTTATTTCTAAGATTTCACTTTCAAAGATACAGGTGCAGCGCTGGGCAATAAATTAAACTTCACTAATCATATGAATACTTTTTATAGAAAAAGTATGAAAGAGATCCTCAGTTTTGAAAAGACTAGCCGGTACCAAATGAGGAAGCTCAAAGGCTACTCTAAACAAAACTTGCAACACTTATATTTATCCTACTTTCAAATATGAATTGAGTGAGGGAATATTAACGTCGCACTGTTCAGCTACACGAGGGCGTTTTAGCGATGGACCTCGTAATTTTGAACCATGGTCAAGTGACGAGGATGACACCTCAGCTGTCAGCCCCCTCTCCTAACTACCACACCATACCAACAGGAGGAGAGCTCTGGATATATTTATCGTGTATCGCTTCCCTACATGGCGGGTCTTTAGCGGTACTAAGCTTGAACTCATGACACGCCGGCCACGAGTCCTATTCCTTGACTCCTAGGCTACCACGGCCACTTTCAAAGGAAGTGAGATGTTAATCTCTACCACACTAGGAAAGATTGGCTCTTTGGAAAGAGCCCAAAGCAAAGCGCTTTGGATCAGCACAGGGGCGGTGAAAACTACCCGATTACAGATATGCAAAGCTATACATCCAACCCACCCCAATTGGCTATTGAAATCAAGAAACCAGCAGTTGGTACATTTATTAAAATGAAGGCATCGCACACGGAGCAATGGATGAACGAATGCAAACCAAGAAATCCCAAATGTTTCTCTTAGAGGCTTGTGAGAAATTATTGCAAGAAATAGATGAAAATAAACCAATGAATTGGAACAAAGTCCTGCTTAATAAGTTTAAATATATTGATAACAAATACCAGCTAATTATTAATGATTTAGGAAAGAAAAACATTCCTGATACAATATTAAAAGCAAACAGTTTTTTATATGTTACATGAACCTGAATGCCCTTAACCTGAATGGACTCGAGAATACACTGATAGCTCTAAAATACAAGACAACACCGAGGTTGGTGTATACAGTAAACTTGCGCGACCCTTCATATCTAATTTTGATGCAGAGATCCTTGCAATCTCAATAGTCCTGGGAAACCTCAAGATAAAGATCGATTGTTTTCTTAAAGCAGTTATTATTCTAGTCGATTCCAAAGCAGTCATTCAGGCTGTAATAAATCAGGTCACAGACACCTAGAGTATCTCTGAAATAAGAAACATCTAAAGCCTACTTTATAAATACAACAAAACAATCCTTTTTCAATGGATCTTTCCCATGTGGATATCGGCGGTAACGAAAAGACAGACTTACTAAGCAAGAGAGGAACACTTGAGTCACAAGCCAACAAAACACTTCTTCCAGAGTGACTTAAAAACATATTTTTGACAAATTAGTGGATAAATCTGACCAAGCAGCAAAATCAAGAGGCAAATTTTGGGCTAACATTCAGGACACTTGGAAAAAGTTTTGTCGAAAAGTCCGTAAAGAGGCTGTGGCAAACAGGCCATAATTGCATGGCACATCATTTTAATAAAACAGGCATCCTTCCATCTAGTATATGCCAAATTCGTAATTCGGGCATCAGGAATGCAGAGCATTTTCTTGTATGCTCAGAACTACATAAAAAGTACCAAAATCATGGTGAGATAAGCAAACTCTATACTGGAATACCAGAACTTTCAAGAACTATAACTCTTATGTTATTTCTTGTTTAACTTTTTACCTTTGTTCCCATGTTAATTTGTTCCGGTTCTTACTTTAAGGGTTTGTTCTCTTTTATTATTTACTATTGTTCTTGCGTGATACTTGAGTTGTTTTATATGCTTGGATTGATCCTTCCAATAAAGCTATATGTAAAAACAACTTTAAATGATATAGAATCTCAAGAATTAAGAAAAGAATAACACAAAATTAGATGAACTATATCACTCACAGTTAATTAAAAAATTAGATGCAAGATTTAATTTTCTTCTTACTTAAAATGCCAGTAGAAATCCAATGAGATATTTTAATCGGAAATATCTCTTGCCTGATTATCCCGAGTTATCTCGGGCACGTATATATTGCAATTAATTATTATCCCGAGAAAACTCGGGGGAAGCAGAGTTTGTCAGTACATTTGTTTTATCATTATTTTGCTCGGCCTGGAGGAAATGAATGGAAATATTCAGCTTTTTGATTGTCAGTTTGTGACGGATCTGTACGCGGCTCTAACTAACCTTTTGGGGATTCTTTAAGGGAAATAATTATTTCAACCAACTTTCACTGAAGTTGATTATATAAATTCTGTATTCTCTCCGCGGGTTTCGAGAGTTAGTGAAGTGAGAATCTAAGATTATTAAAGGGAGAATTGAAGATTACCAAAGTTAGGATCGCTCGGATGCGAGGTGATGAAACCAACCTTTAGTGTTCAAGGCCTCATCTATAGGATTTTTGTATTACAAGAGTTCAGGTACTGGGCTCATTATTTAAATAGAGAGTAAATTGTTATGCACGTCTGAGTTAAAAACGATCTTGTATAAGTTGTTGAAGAAATTAATAGAATGTCCGTAAATATTATTCCCATGCTAACTGCTCTCACCTTCACGCTCTAGTTATTGATCAAAACTATCTTAATTGGATTATTATTGTGTCTGTATTGAATATTGTGACATTAAAACAATTTTAGTGAATCATGTCGTCTGATCAATTAGTTCCTCCCACACATCTAGCCGGGTCCCTGAGTAGACAGGAGGGAAGTAGGTATTGTCCATCATTACAAGTTTGCAAAATTTTGGTTTCGTGGATCTTTTGGCGAAATAGGTCATGTGTTTGCCCTATTGCACACGTCGGCTTGTGGATTAGAATAATGTCTAAAGAAGGACAGTTCCCTTTAAAAAAGGTAAAATATAATGGCCATGATGCAGGATAGAGAAAGCGATAATTTTTCAGATAATGATTAAGGTGGACATTGAAAATAGTGGAAGTGATTTTTCTCTATGTAGCCTACTTTTTATACAGTAAATCAGGAGGTTCACGATCACCTACAGAATATAGAATAGAATTGATTGAAAAAATAATTTCAGAAAATCATCGTGACGAGTTTTTTGCCGCGTCATGAAGACCCAGCATTAGTTCTTCACCACACAGGTTAACTTCAGATGTTATTCCTGCTACTGAAAAAAATTTAATCCAACGAGACAGTGTACTCTGTGCTCCCGTAAAAGAGATTTCGTAAAGAGGCGAGACAGTAAGAAACAAGACCAGAGGTACCAGTGTACAGAATATCAGGTATCACCTTGTGTTGTCCCTTGCTTCAAAAACTATCATACAAAGACTAATAGTTAACTTTTTCTATTTGCCCATGATAACTCGGGATAGTAAACTAATATTAAAATTAAATGCTTTTACACCATGTAAAAAATTAAAAATTCTACTTAAAACTTTCATATTTTTTTTTGTTCCGTTTCCTGTATTGAGTAATAAAATTAAAAAAAATGTGATGAATCTTTTACAATTTTTTTCAAAAATATTTGTAAGGGAAGCGGTTAATTTTGATTTCCGTATCAAATAGGGGGAAAACACTTGAAATAAAATTAAATGCGAATAGATTTCTACGTTGGGGGCAATCTAAAGCACCACCACCCACTTCAGTTGTGTTGTTTAGATTTGTAAAGAATGCGCTCGAACGCTAAAATAAAAGATTGGATTAACACATGCTAAGTTATTGTTTATGTTATATTTGAACGCGGCGCGAGTCAATCGTTGATGTATCTATCTTTAGGAATTTTTTTGAATGACCGTAAGGAATTTTGATCCGAAATATCCTCAAACTACAAAAGTGGTTTTCCATATGTTTTATGGCTGTTATCATCATCATCATGATAATAACTTTCTCATCAGTTTTATCATCATATTCGCTGACCCAGTACTTAAATAGGGTTTCTGCCCTTAACTTAGGGATGAACCCAGCGCTCCATGTCGAAAAAAGTGAGACACCTACCTGAAAATCTAGAAGCAGGGTGGCGATGTTGTAGGGCACCCAGCAGATGGCAAACACTGTGGTCAAGATAAGAAAACGCTTCGCCACCAACTTGCGACGCTCCATTATGTTCTGGACGCGGAACGTCACAGACTGAAACAAAAAAAAAACATACGCATTAAAACATCGGCGCTCTCAGAGGATGGAGAATGTTGGAACTTGAGGTTGATTCGTAGGGCTATGAGTAATTAGAGCTTGATTTTATCTTAAAATAGTGCAAATAATTTAGATCTGCATGTTTAATACTTTAATATTGCTCTTTGATTGTCTTTATTTATGATAAAAACTATAATATTCGCAAGCAACTTCATTACTTATTCTATGATGCACTTTTAATGGGTGAAATATTGGAAATAGGGTCAAGTTGGCAGCATTTCTGGTGGTGGTTATACAGAAGCTTCTTGAAATTCCGAGAAGTACAAGTATACTTGTACTTCTTGTACCGAGAAGTACTTGTATATGACGCTACTACTTATATAGTAGAAAGAAAGCACAGTGCGAAGTAGCTACGTACGCTATAAATAGCGATCGCTCTCTGAAATCGAATTCAGTTCTACTTCAGCTGTTAAAGTATTCACTTCGTTGTATCTGACTAAGACAGAGTGTTTGCTTGCGGATCTTTTTTTATCGTTGCAATACCTGAATTTTTAGACACTGTTAGCTGTGTCTGAGTACAGTAGAAGGTGTGAGAAATTTTTGGAGCTTTTGTATGAGTTCTATTTCTGTTTATCTAGTATTTTAAGGACTGTTTCCGTCAATTCATCACTTCTGGACTGTTTTGTCATTTGGAACTGGTATAGCATAATTTTTTAATTTATTCATGACATTGAAAAATTGATGATTCAGTCGTAATAACTCTGAAAAGAAAAGAAAGACATAGGAATTACTGCTGTGTAGGTAAAAAGTTAATGTATAGGACAATCTTTTGAATGGTTTGAAGTCCGTCACCAATAAGCCAACGTTAGTAAAATATAAACGCAGGTGTAGATTCCTGCAAAATCATCTACTCATTTGACCGCTTTTCAAAATTCCTAAAATCATCGCCAATAGTCTTCGTGGCCGCCCATCCGGTATAGTGGTCAGTGAAGCTGACTGCGGTGCCGCAGGGACTGGGTTCGAATCCCGGAGAAGAGGTATGGATGTTTGTGCTGTAATCCTTTCTTCTGTCTGTGTTGTATGCCCTCGTGTTATACATTGCGTGGTGCACGGGGTTTATAAATGTTAAAAAAATAGTCTTCGTGAAGGTTTCTGAATGCGGCGTTTGAAAATCCAATAACCATACTGTCTCCTACTACCAGATATGTTTCTTAAATAGTTTAGAGAGTTTTTATGAATCTTTGATTTATGTGCATTTTAGTTAAAGCTAATATTAAATGAAAAGAAATTCTTTCATAGAGCGTATTTATTTTTTCATAAATCAGGAATTGAAACTTTTTACAATATTTAATAATCCTTTAACAAGCATTTAAACTAAAAAAATATATCGACTCGGCATGTTTATATTTTTTAACAAGCATATTTAGCATTTTTGAATGATATTATTTTTAAATTTCTTTCTTGTTAAACAAAATTATATTCCAAGACGTAAAAATATTTTTAAGAAATTAGTAAGAAAAAAGGAACATATTTATTCATAAAAAATATACTCCATTATATTTTTTGAAAAAAAAAAAATGGTTATGTGCTTTTTCCCCCCTCAAAGAATTATAATTTTACCAAGACCAGAACCTCTTGAATTAAAGGAGTAAATAATTACCTCAAGAGAGCGAAGAATGTTTCTTATTACAAACTTTTTTTGTGCGTGAATCCACGAATGCCAATTTGAATTCCTTCACAGTCTAATGACAATTCCGGTTCGAAAAATCATATCGTGAAGAACTTTTAATTAAGTTTGAGAAGCAACCCCTTCCCTAAAAAACAAATGATTCCTGTGACAAAGCGGCTGACTTTTTTAATAATTCAAAATGACGCATCCCTGCTCTTCCACCGCAACAATCTGAATCCAGATGCATGGAATAACTTCTTTTAATTATGTGTTGTTTCTTCTGATTTTTCTATAATTTTTCTAATGATTATTGTGTTATTTATCACCCATTTTTGATGTGTGGAGAAAAATGTTGCTGAAATTATTTTGCAATACACATCAGTTCTCTTTATTTTCAAAAGTCACGATGGACCTGGCATTATTTGTCGGGGGATGAATTTCCCACATCTGTACAAAAACTTCCGAACTTTGACACTGAAGCCGAATATGGCATCGAATAATAGTAAAATACAATGAAATAAAAATAATGCTGAAAGTATTTAATTCAGTGCTACAGCAAATCTATAGATTAAAAGATAAATCTATAGAGATTAATTATTTGTACTGTGAAAAATTTTGAAGCAAATTTAGCACTTTAATGTTAGTACCAAAAATTATTTCACAAAATCGATTTGTATTTATCGAATTGGCCACAATATTAGTGTTAAAGATGCAGATTAATTGTTTTAATTTACTATTTTTTATTATATTTTTATATCAAACAATTTTATAAATCAGGCGGAAAATAATGTTTAAATTATAAAAGAAATTCGTAAAAAATGTGAGCATCACTATGCAACATACATTGCTGACCCTTAAAATTGCAACACGTTGATGGATAGCAATATGTGAGATATTTATTGTTCTTAAATAATAGGACATGAAGGAAAAATTTTTGGATTTGCAAACGGGCTTAAAATTATGAGGTCCGTTACCAATAGAGCTCGTATTGCTTTACAGTACAACGTTAACGTATGCACACATTTGCGACTTTAATAAACAAACAATAAAGCAATTACTCTTAAGCAAAGCATTATTTTCTATATTTATCTTTGTAGCTGTGGCATTGATTGACTAAGGATTTTATTGAATGTTTTTCTTCTTCTACCCAACTTGAGTTCTGTTAAATGCCTTACATTTCATAATACTTAATCTAGTTCTAGGATGAAACCTGACCTGGCACCCAACTCTCTACATCCGTGCTTCTCCAGACTTAACATGCATTTCCGGTCACCAACTCATGAGTACTGTTATTTCTATCCTGGTTCACACAAGCCCCTGTGCAATCAAAGTCCGCCATCTAAAGCAGCTGATGCATGGTATAATATCTGGTATTGTCCTTGGCCGTTTATAATTCTGAGATCGGTCGCGAATAATCCTCTTAGATCTGCGACGTTCATAAGCGATCCACGACCAAGCCGCTTACATGCGTATGTGGGGAACCAACTTTTAATCACATGAAATATATTTTGAGTCGACAAAGAAGTTGTTAAACAACTGAACATTCGGAATCATATGCTATATTGAAAAGCCAAAAATTATACTTCTGATATTGCGATATTAAGTAGAGTTTTACTAGGACAACGTTCGCATTAAACTTTAATTTTTTTTTATTTAACTATGTTACCCAAATCCTTATAGTTTATGTTGTGTGTGTGTTTAGTTCTCATTTTTGTAAACATCCTTAAAGATAAATAAATGCACAATTTTATTTATTTTTTTATGTTGAAGAACAGTTATATTTTCTTATTTTAATAATTGTTTTTAAAAGATAAATATTTATGTGTAAAGCCTTAATTTTTTATTTGTGTTGAAGGAATAATTATATTTTGTGTCGTTTATTTTATGTCTATAAATATTTTGAAATGATTCATAATTAATAAAAAACTAAACCTGTACTTTTGAGTTCTATTTCCTAACTATTATACTGACGTACATAATGTAGTTTTTTTATTAAAAAAGATGCACTCTGGCGTGCTAATTCACATTAAATTGATACATATCTATGCTGACAAATATACAATAAATAAATACTGATGTATATAATCCAAACAATATAGCAAACACCATCTCCTGTTTTTGCCTCCTCAAAATATTATTCTGGTACTCATTTCTTGCCTTTTGAAAATCAATTATAGTAGCATGTTGTTAAGGCTTTACGATGGCGTAGTTCGTCACGACGCTGGAGAATTCGATGCAAATAAGTCAAGAAAATCAGTTTCTTTTGATTCTTTAATCAAACCTTTAATATCACACAATTTATGATTATGAATATTTACCACAAGAAATCTGTTTCAAAATTCTCGAGTCTCGCTCTTCTTCACATTTCAAAACTCTCCTCCTTCTTGAATCTCGTTCAGTTTTAAAATCTCGTTCCCTTTCAGTCGTTGCCATGGACAACGCAGCTCATCTCTTAGATGCGCTGCGCTGTCCATGGAAATTAAGGAGTTATAGTCATGAGTGTGTGGCCACGATTTCTAGTCTCAATTCCCCTAAAGACTGACCACATAAAGAGGCGGTAAATTTATATGGGCTCAAAGTGTTCCACTTTGGTGCTACTTGAAAGCAAAGAGGTGAAGAGCCAGCTCAGGCACCGATCTCCACACGTGACCATAGTTCAAAATTATGAGACATATTGATTGTGAGGAGAACAGGATTTTGATTGGGACTATATTTGGAAAAATATCTTGAAGATTACAGGATTATGTCTATCACAGCTTGTTATTGAACCGCTAGAAAAGGTTTGTCTGCAACCTGTAGCTGTAAACAAGCACTCATAGTTTGAAACTCGTGGCTGACAATTGTTTTTGTTCAGGCGCGGGTTCAAGTCTTGGTGCCACCAAGTACCCTACGTGTAGAGGGACGTTAAATCTATGAAGGAATTTTTGTACAGAATTAGCATAAAGGCTGAGCTCATATGACTCCGTGACATTTTCTTTTAATTATATACGATTAACCTTCTACTGTTTAATTGAATTTTGTTTATTTTGAGTAATGCTTGTTGTGCATACAGTTATCAACCACAATCGGTCATTTGACCGGGAGAATAATTTATTGCTTAACAAGGTTATCGGATTAAAAATTGCAATGTGCATGCGTATTCAACATATTATATTCACATTTTTACTAAGACTTGCGTTGTCAGTTCAATAAAAATACCTGTGAATTTTAAGACAGTACTTAAAATTTTAGATTGCAAGTAGCATTTTAGTGTATGAAAATGTTACAAAAACTAAAAGTATTTGTTGGTAGCTTATATTGTATTTCATTAGCTTTACTCCTTTACTACTGCAGGTTTCATTTTACCCATAAGAATGTCGAAATAATTAAGACAGTACAAGTTCTTTGAAGATATGAGAAATATAGACAAATGGTTTCCAAAATATTGAGGAAGAAGAATTTTGTGAAAATGAAGATGTATTGGTTGGAAATGATAATGCTCTATTAGACAATGAGTTTAAATTCAAAGATAAAGTCTATGAAGAGGAAAATATTGTGAACATTACTCGTGGACGAAAAAGAATGAAATTATTCTCAAGTTCTGAAGAAGAGTCAGAAAAAAATAAGCAGCATATTACGATTAATGGATCTATTTGGAAAGAAATACAAATATATATATACATTTATATTGTTACGAATTTTGTATACAATAATGTAAATAATTTGTATTCGGATGTGCAATGCCTTTATATTACTTTATTCTATATTTATTTCAAGTTAAAGTTGTAATATTCACAAGCAATGCCGTCCCTTACGTTATAATGGCAATTCAATGGGAACTTGGCGAAATATTGGCGATAGAGCCAAGTTGGCATCATTTTTGGTGACCATATTGGTGAGTTCGGGACCCTCTGGATTCTTCTAGACATTTGTGGAGAAATCCACTAATTTCACGATCTTATGACGCGAGCGCATCTTTCCAGAAATTTCAGCCCCGGATATAAATAGAGCGATACTCGCTGCAACAGTCAGTCTGATTTCAACCAACGAGTAGTGAGCATTGTTTTGATTAGCGATTAGTAGACTTGCCTTGAACTTGATCAGCTCGGCTGTGCTTGTGAATAGTCATTTACATACGTGTATTTCAGACACTGCTTATTGTGTCTGAGTGCTGTTGAAGGTGTAAAATCCTTCTGTTATTTATTCTTTGAATTTTACCGCTGAATCCTGTATTTCAAGGATTTATTTTCGATAATAAATACTCATCGCTCTTAAAGAACTGCCTTGTTATTTACGACTGATTTTGCATAAAATCCTCGAACCCCGATCTACGTAACAATTTGGTGTCAGAAGTGGGATTTTATGCCAATAACAAGAGCGATGGATGAGCAACTGAAGACTCGGTTGGAGGGTATTAATGCCTTGAAAAGTGGCCAAGAAGAGACTAGAGAGAGAATGGATAAAGGCCAACAAGAAATGCAGAAAAGTCAAGAAGAGACTAGAGAGAGAATGGAGAAAGGCCAACAAAAAATGCAGAAAAGTCTGGAAAATGTGCAGAAGATCCAAGAAGAGACCAGAAAATGTCAAGAAGAGCTTAGAGATACTCTAGAAAAGAAAATCGATAATGTTGAAGAGAAAATAAACAGCGTGGAAGAGAGAATAGCCGTCAAAATGGAAGAAAAGACCGCAGTAGTTGAAGAGAAAATAGAAAAGAAAGTGGAGGAGAAAATAGAAACGATCAGAGAAGAAGTTTCTGGAAATTTTAGCCTCATGTCACAAAGAATGGAAGATCTGGAAAAGAAACTTCAAACTTGTGAAAACAAGAATAATGAAAGCAAGTTTGTGCCTGCTTCTCCAGTACCTCTGACTGCTTCTCCAGTGTCAGTAAAGCTGTCCACCTATGATGGAAAAACCAACTGGGAGGTGTATAAGATTCAATTTTCTATTATTTCTGATGGATTGACTGAAGGGGTCAAGGCGTGTCAACTAGCAGCATCCCTTAGGGGAGAAGCCGCTGAAATACTGCTGACTCTTCCCGAAACAGAGCTGCTAAATTTGAACTCCCTCTATAATGCTCTGGATTTTCGGTTCGGCCAGAAATACTCCAAAGATTACGCACGTCTGCAGATGAAAACAAGACTCCAGAAAACCGGAGAAAATTTGCAGGAGTATGCCTCCGAAATAGAAAGGCTCGCCAACTTGGCCTTCTTCGACCAGCCAGCAAATGTGCGAGAAATGATTTCTCTCCAGTATTTCGTCGACGGACTGGAAGATGAAGAAATCCAGAGGGCTGTAAGAATGGCGGATGTTCAAGATATAAAATCTGCCCTGTTATATGCCCTGAAATTGGAGGCCGCCACTGAAGCCAGTCCCAGGGACCGCCATTGTATCCGAGAGGTTAGAGTGAATGCAGATGTATCCTGTGAATCTCCATGGATGAAGGAGATAAAGAAATTGAAAGAGGAAATTCAAAATTTAATGGCCCAACGTCCGAAACAGAGGAGACTTAGCATCACATGCTGGGAGTGCGGTGGAGCAGGGCACCTCAGAAGTAGCTGCCCTTGAACAAATCAGGAAGATTGCAGCACCAAGTGCTGGGGGTGCGCTGGAGCAGGGCATCTAAGAAGTAACTGCCCTCAAGTAATTCAGGAATATCCTAACAGTGCAAGTGTAATCGAGCCTAAGAAAGTGTGTAGAAACCGAAAAGGATCAGCAACGGGAAATGAAGACGTCCCTCTGAGAAAACCAGAGAACAGTAAATACTGCTCGAGAGTCGAAAAGAAATTTGGCGCAATAGATCCAGTAGTCCGCCAAGTTACAACGCCATCAACATCAGAATTGGACCCGTGGAGTGACGAGAGCGACCGAAGAGATCAACTGGCTGATCTTGAAATTAAACCAGTAATAGAATTCAAAGAGTCATCTGATGAAAAGCCCAGCTGGCAAGACATCGCCTCTTTCCATCCTACAACGAAGCGTTACTGGGCTCTTTGGGACTCTCTGCACCTGAGAAATGGTGTTTTATATCGAAAATGGGAGTCTGACGACGGAAAAACATTCAGGTGGCAATTAACACTCCCGAAGACAAGAATATCGACAGTCCTAAGCGAACTCCATGGCAATCCAACTGGTGGTCATTTTGGTGTTATGAAGACCTTACAAAAAGCCCGAGAGTGCTTCTACTGGAACAATGTTCGGAGTGACGTTGAGAAGTGATGTCGCACATTTGATCCCTGTGCTGCACGTAAAGGTCCGAGAAAACGCACCAGAGGACGACTCCAGCTGTATAATGTGGGAGCGCCTTTCGAACGAATAGCTTTCGACATCTTAGGCCCACTTCCGAGATCATCAGATGGCAACAACAACATCCTGGTTGTCATGGACTACTTCACTAAGTGGCATGAAGACTATCCTATATCCAACCAAGAGGTCCGACAAAGAGACTGTTTCAGAGGCTCTAGTTCAACACTGGATTTCAAGATACGGAGTTCCTCTAAAACTGCACTCCGATCAGGGAAGAAACTTTGATTCTGCCGTTTGCAAGAGGCTCTGCGAGATACTCGGCATTGACAAAACCCAGACAACAGCTTTATATCCTCAGTCTGACAGCATGGTAGAGAGGTTCAATCGGACCATCCTGAACAGTCTCTCTCTCCTGGTATCCAGTAATCAACAGGACTGGGACAAGAAATTGCCTCTTTTCCTCGAAACCACTGACTATTCCCCATCCCAGATACTCTTCGGACGGGATCTTCGTTTGCCTGCAGATCTCTTGTTCAGCGGCCACCAGATGCTCCTTTGGTGCCTGAGGAGTATGTCGAGAAACTCCAGGCACAGATGGAGAAAATGCATCATTTGGCTAGAGAAAGGATCGGCATGGCTTCAGAGAAGATGAAGACCCGATACGACGCAAGAGCAACCGTACACGACTTCCACGAAGGCGACAAAGTGTGGTTATGAAATCCGAAACGCCGCAAAGGACTCTCTCCGAAGCTGCAGACCAACTGGGAAGGTCCTTACACAGTCCTACAAAGACTAAATGACGTTGTGGTTCGGATACAGAAATCACCACACACAAAACCGAAGGTAATACATTATAATAGGCTAGCCCCTTACCTTGGCCAAGGAGAATAAGATCCTTAACTTCAGACCATGGTCAGTAACTATTTTGTAAATAATGTAAATTGTGTTTCTCTCTTCTAATCTCTTAGTTTTATTTTAGTGTTGTAATTTAAGTTTGTATTTTGAATTTATTTGCTTTGTATGTGCTGTTGAGTGTTTGTTACTTTATATTCGATTACTATGTGATTAGGTTATTCTGTAAATAAATGCCTCTTACTCAGGGATTGTACTGTCCAGGACGTGCAGTCTTGGAGGAGGGGGCAGTGTTACGAATTTTGTATACAATAATGTAAATAATTTGTATTCGGATGTGCAATGCCTTTATATTACTTTATTCTATATTTATTTCATGTTAAAGTTGTAATATTCACAAGCAACGCCGTCCCTTACGTTATAATGGCAATTCAATGGGAACTTGGCGAAATATTGGCGATAGAGCCAAGTTGGCATCATTTTTGGCGACTAACTTGGCGACTTTGGCGATCATGTTGGCGACTGGCGACCATGTTGTCGACTTTGGCGACCATATTGGTGAGTTCGGGACCCTCTGGATTCTTCTAGAAATTTGTGGAGAAATCCACTAATTTCACGATCTTATGACGCGAGCGCATCTTTCCAGAAATTTCGGCCCGGATATAAATAGAGCAATACTCGCCGCAACAGTCAGTCTGATTTCAACCAGCGAGTAGTGAGCATTGTTTTGATTAGCGATTAGTAGACTTGCCTTGAGCTTGATCAGCTCGGCTGTGCTTGTCAATAGTCATTTATATACGTATTTTAGACACTGCTTATTGTGTATGAGTGCTGTTGAAGGTGTATAATCCTTCTGTTATTTATTCTTTGAATTTTGCCGCTGAATCCTTTATTTCAAGGATTGATTTTCGACAATAAATACTCATCGCTCTTAAAGAACTGCCTTGTTATTTACGACTGATTTTGCATAAAATCCTTGAACCCCGATCTACGTAACAATATATATATATATATATAGTATCTCATAAGATGAAAAAAATACACAGTATAATAAAATGATAATACTAAATTATACCACTAACAAAGTTAGAAGATGCAAACCGGATTTCAAGAAACATAACTATAAAAAATGATGGAAAGGTATATCGTACAAGAATTAAATAAGCGTATGTATAGCAGGAAACAGCGTTAGAACTTTAAAATGTAAGAAACCAGAAGAATCAATGGACTAAAATGGAGACCTATTATGATTTCTAAAGCTGCTGCTGAATTAGGACCAGCAAAATTAGATTTCAATATATTTTAAGGATGTAACCTTCCCCTGTACAGCAGAAATTTTCGACATAATAGCAATACAAAACCATATTGAAAAGTTAGGCCTAAAACCAAACATGTGTAATTTGCAACCGACAGAAAAATAAAATAAAACTAATATAAAATATGAAAGGAAATGATTCTTAAAAATATGAAAATAATTTTGAAAAGGAAAACAACGCAAAAACTTACATGAAAAAATGCAATCCACAAGAGTAGAATAAGACCAGAATATTGTCAGGCAACAACGCTAAATGACGTGTTAAAAATTGGTTAAATCATAAGCAAAAATTAGTGGCGCCACCTAGATAGTTTTATTGTAATTCAACTAAGCAAACAAAAACATATTGAAAATAATAAAAATAGAAAAAGAAAACAACGAAAAATATTTTATTATTAAAAAGAAAGAATTAGAGAGATAACTTAGAAATATATTTAAAAATGGATTTACTTGGATAGTTGCAATCCAACCAATTATTGCAGAACAGCTTATAATTTATTTGCTTAACATCAATATCTGTGACTAAATCGTTGTTTCTTTTTATAAAATTTAAGATAATATTTCTAAAAATAGAAATGTGTATGTTACTACCCCAAAAAGGCATTTTAATAATGTTAAAATCAAAAGAGTCTCTTCTAACAAAGATATTACTAATTAGTAGATTATTCTTAACATTTAATTGTAGGTCTAAGAAGTTTGCAGACTCATTATTATAATTGGTTTTTATTAATTTATATATATATATATATGGGTGGTACACCTGGAAGATCACTATTTCATAACATTTTCAGGTAAGAAGGATATATATGCCCAACAGGATATGCAAAGCGTATTATTATGAGGGGTAAAATTAGAATAATTGACCACAGTGTTATGAGCCACATAAGAAAATGCTCAATGGAAGAAGCAAGTAGAGTGTAAGGAACCGATTGTTTATCTCAAGAGAAATTAGGCATTACTCATCAAAAATGGCGAGGAAATATACCACAAAATCTTAGTCTTTCAATGACCTCTTCGAGTACTTTTCAATATTCTTGATTTTTCCGGGAAAAATGCCTGGAGCAAACGACAAGAGAAAATATCTCGATACAAAATTTTTTACTCCATTTAGCAGTAGAAATTGCCACCTATTTTCATGGGGCTCATGAACAATTGAAAAAAAAGAGCAAATACGAAAGGAGCTTGTCTAAACTTAATACTGATACTTATCAACGTAAGACGTGTAAAAAGGATATTGTAACGGTAATAAAATCATCAAAATTTGTTCTGTAGGCGAAAAATATGTTTGCGGAAAATGTACAATGGAAGCACCCCACATATGTAAAAAAATGCGTTAAACAATGAATAAAGCCTCTTATTCTTTATTTTTGTAATAGAAATCAGCAATATACATTTTTGTTTAATTATAATAAAGTTACTTTGTTTATTTCCTTCCTAACATCCGTATTTCATGCATTCAATCAGGAAGCATAAAGACTGGT
Source organism: Trichonephila clavata (assembly GCA_019973975.1). Taxonomy (NCBI): domain Eukaryota; kingdom Metazoa; phylum Arthropoda; class Arachnida; order Araneae; family Nephilidae; genus Trichonephila; species Trichonephila clavata. The sequence continues at coordinate 60,677 of BMAO01018247.1, read as the reverse complement.
CATTTGACCAGCTATGGTAGAAATAGGTATGTATCAAGTGTTAGCATGTTTAGTGTTACTGTGTACATGGTACTTTTTAAGTGCAATATTTAATGCTAAATCCTTACCAATTTTTGTTGATTGACTTGCACGAAAGGAGAATGCGCGGGATTTCAGTTTCGAACATTTGAGGATGCGATAGTAGCATTTGGCATTATCTTTTGATTTGGCAAAATAAGTCAACGGTATAAGACGCGAGTGAAACAGTTTTATTATATATAAATACTCACTCGTTTGAATTTGAATTTTATTTCTACTTTTGCTACCAATTTCAGCGGTATTTTTCGGTTTACCGTGGGGGGAGGATTTATCACCCAATGGATGGGAGACGATACCGAAGAAAAAGAAAAAAAGTCTACTTATTGTTAGTTACTATTTTTATTAAATTATTACTAAAATTATGTGGAGAACGGCGGGAAGATTGGTTGTAGTTGGTAGATAATTCGTCAGAAAGTGAAAGCAATATTTGGCCTGATTGGAAAGAAACGAATTTTCTTTTGAAGAATGTTTATCTCGGCGTTATTTCTCCATCGTTACATTCTCAGTGCGTCTTGCTTTCACGATTTCTTTTATACCCAATAAATTAATTTATATTTGGGAATTCTTTCTTATTTACGAAACAAAGACTAGACCATGCGTACCTACATAATAAATATTTGTTTTTTGATTATTGATACATTTCATACTTTATAATTACAACTATAATGAAAACTTGCAATCAGTTTTTATCATTGAATACTTCCAGTAATTACTTAAAAAAATTAATTCCATACATATTTAATAAATCCTGTTATCTTCACTTCTTACTATTCCGTTATTCTCCTAGTATTAGTGATCGTGCTTAAATCTTGTTTGGAAGTTCTTTGATTTCCTTTCTTAATATATAAATTGCTTTTCGCAATTTTTCTTAAAATTTTAACTTTGCAGAACTTATTCAAATCTATCATCAGATGGTGCTGTTTCATATGGAATCAATATTTTAACAGCAACCGACTAAGTCCTTAATGATTTTATTCTGAAAACATTTAAGGGGAGTTGGAAAGGTAAAATTTTTTTAAAAGTTGAATTTCAGGTTATTGCATTTTTAAATTCTTCAGCTCATAACCTTTCCAAAAATACCTCATTTTTATCTCTAGCTTAATTAGAAGTGCTAAAATTTTGTTTTTAAATAATCGTCTAAACGCGAGTCACCGATTTAAATGGACAGAAAAAAGATAAACATTGCACTTCCGCTTGGGTCAGCTTGAAGTTTGACGTCATTTTAAAAAATTTCTTTTGGGTATGTTATGAAACGGCTGGGATCTCGCCTCCGACGTTTCAAAGCAAAAATGAGGGGGCAAAAATTATCAGATGGCAATGCATTATGTGGCAAAAATAGATTAACAGTAGCAACTATTGATCAATTGCAAACATATTATGGTCTTGCCATTCGAAGAAATTTATCAAATGTAAAGTGTATAAAACAAGCTATATGGGCAATATTTCTTCACAAAATATCTACGGATCTACAGCATGGATTTTGTCCATCAGGTTCTTGACACATGGTGTCAGTGTAAGAAGGCTCAATTGGAAAATAAACTTTATCTCCACAAACATAAACTTCCAGTTGCTGTTGTTGAAACCATTAGGCCTATTTTTAGGGACCTTTCGGATCCAGAATTATTGAAAAAGTGCTTGCATGGAAACACGTAGAATCCGAATGAAAGCATTAATAATGTTATTTGGTTTCGTGTCCCCCAAAAGACATTTGTGCACATAGAAACACTTTCCTTTGGTACATATGATGCTATTGCATCCTTTAATAAAGGGAATGCAACACAAAGCTGGATATTTTAAAAAAACTTAACATAGAGCGAGGATATTATGCGACATGCTGGCATGGAACATCTCGACAAAGAGAGCAGTACAAGTGTAAGATTTGCCAATTTACAGAAAACTAAGGAGACTATAAAAGTAAAAAGACTTAAAAGAATGAAACAAGAAGATTAAAATTTAAAAAATGCTGAAAATTTGGAATATAGAGCTGGAATGTTTTGGTAAGGTAACTTTTTTTTTAAAAAATGTGTTTTTCTCAAAATGTCACTTTTGAAGGTTCGATGTACCTTTTCTCAGAAAGTATATATCTGATGTCAACCAAACTTACATGACACATTCTTTATATATTCTAGTATATACTGAAATGAGCTTTTAGCAAAATTTTGTATACATTTATTTTAATAATTTTTTTTCTGTCGAAAAACACTGTTTTCTCACTATACATCAAATAAAATTTTTTTAAATAAAAACTAATGGAAATTTCAAAAAAAGCTCCTTTTAATATAATATTAGAGGTATGCTTAACTTGCAAAAAAAATTTGGGGATTGTATTTCCAACAGGTTTTTAGAAAAGGTACATTGAAAAAGCCCTTTTTAACATTATCAGTATAGAGCGTTCCGATACCCCTTAAGTATCGTATCGCGTCACGTACGCTTGGGGAACACACAATAGTAAAAAAATTCAGATTTTTAACACAACAGGAAATGAATTAAAACCAATTATAAAATTATATTTTTACTAACATTAAAAAAGGTAGCTTAAATTTAAAGAAATATTGAATATATATATAGATCGACCACGACAAAATGAACTTGGGTTCCAAACACGTCACGGGATATTCAACGATTCTACTAATTTTGGGTAATCACTGAGTAATGAGTTGACTTTAAGGAGAAAGGTGTTGACCTCATGTGGCATGGGAATATGAACTAACGATTGTAACGATGGTTTACGAAGATATACGTTTCATCTTTTGCTGCTCCTTTTCCAATTTACTAATAAACTATAGTGTAAAAAATTAAAAAACGCGCTTTTATACTTAATCGAACTAAAAAGTAAAAAATAATTCTTAATATAAAAATAAAATGATGAACGAGAAAATTAATGTCATTGTGATAAAAGCGGGGGTGTTTTGTACTACATTTTTACCCTAACTCTGCATTTCGGAATAGAGCTAGTAAGAAATTAAAACAATTAATATCGAGCACCCCTCGCTTTTACCACAATGACATTCGTTTTCACGTTAATCATTTATTCTTATAATAAGTATTATTTTTACTTTTTAGCTAGATTAATTATAAAAGCGAGTTTTTTTAGTTTTTAAACTATCATTTATTCATTGATGAATTAATCTTTTTTATTTGTTGTATTTGTATGAACGTTTTCACTTTAGGGTTGTAGCTTAATCTTTATTCGATAATCTGGAAATGGGAAATCGTTAATTTTGATGATCCTGATCAGGATAATGGTATTAATTATTATATTGTCATCGGTCCTTGACAAGTGTACAAATTTCGAATTAATCTGACCTTTTAAAGGGGTTAAAAATCTAGTTCAAAGATTCCTTCACATACATGTGAAGCTAATAAAAGCGTGTTGAAAAGTTATTTCTCTTCGGTTTTAATTATAAGTCCTTTTTACTCCTTTTATTGCTACAATTTTGACTTTCTGGAGAAAGGCTTGCCTCAGCCCCTGCTAGAAAGGGAAGCCTTTTCGCTTCAGAGGAACTTTCTGAGCAACATTTGGAGAACATTGTTTTTTCAGCTACTAACTGGAATAGATATGTATCCCCTGCTGTACTGACGTCATTAGAAGTATCTAGTTGAAGTAGTTGGTCCATTTGACCGTAATCAGCCGGCAGTCAATTTTACTAGAAAACTTTTGTTCTCATATGTCTTTCAGGCAATACTTGTGTTGAGGGTATATTTTAGTGCAAGTGCTCTGTGACTTTGCGTTCAAGTTCTGAGCCATTATAAGCAGAAAGCTGTTGTGCATTCTGTTTGGGAATATGATCTGATCCCGGGACCAGAACCGTATCACGTCAATTAAGATGAAAATGACTTCCCCCTCGAACCAAATGTTGGTCGCTTTTGGTCTTCGTTAGTTTTGATTTGGGGAGTTAGGTTGTCACAATGAGAGCGTATACAAGAGCTTATTAGACGGAAAATATATTTTCATAAATCAAATACATGTGGTTACTTGATGCAGTAGTAATGAAAGTTGCATCTTCCACTATTAGAACTACTATTCCACTATTAGTTGTAAAACTGATTAGATAGGAGAAATCCATGGCTAAGCGGTTCTTTCTCTCAAAGATTACTCAAAAATTTCTGAGTAAGGATTCTACTCATCGCAGTCGATGTATAAAAGTCAAGATTTATTAACTAGTACAAACTATTTTTAATAATCATTCCGATAATGCTTATGAAAAACGACACTGAGGGAAAAAACAACTAAATATATCTTTTTGTGTGGAAATATATTGTAAAGAGAGAGAGAGAGAGATAGAGCGAGAGAGAGAGAGAGAGAAGGGAACCGAAACTTACCTGCTTCCCGGCTTGACCCTCAGACCGATTAAGTCCTGTGCCGCCTCCACACAATCGCACCCCAATGCGACAGTAGGCGGCCGCCATCGTGGCTCCAGGCAGAACAAATACCAGGGTGAAGGTGGCGAATGCGAAACCTTCTCTGGCCGCAGCGCTTGACCAGTCCTCCACACAGTATACGAAAGATAGCTCGCGGCTAGGAAGAAAGCCTAGTTATTATTAAATGTAAGATGCAAATTGTGCGGTATATTGGACAGAACCCAATGAAATACAACGAAATTTAATGAGACCCGAAAAATTATGGAACATCCTTCAAAAAATATTTTATTTTTCTAATAGAAAATTCTTTAAAAAAATATGCACTGATTAGCTGTAATTAGTTAGAAACGTAGAGATAAATTTTTCTTGGGGTTGGGAAGTTTCTTCCAATTTAAAATTTTAATTTACAAAATTATATATAATTTAGTCTCTATAACTTCTTACTTTTTAAATTCACATAGTGAATATTCTAATATAATTTTTTTCACTCTCTTAGTAAACTATTTTTTCACTGTCTATTTTTTCTTAGTGGACATTTGAGAGATTACAAAATGAAAAGGTATGAGTCAGTACTTAAGTTCTTCAGGTGCATGAGAATTTTCATATTCTATACCTGCGGTTCTCAAACTGTAGGGCGTAATAATTCCACGAGGGGAGGCGAGAGCATATTGAAAAGTCTAAAACAAAAGGTTTCTTAAAAATTATTAATTTATTAAAAAGGCAGCAAAAATCCAGACACATTGTAACGTAATAAAAATAAAATGTACATTTACACTGATATAATATACTTATAAATGTAACCGAACTGCACAAAGTGTTTGATAATTGTAATTTATCAATACTAAATTAAGAATTAAAGTTATAAATTATGAAGGTTTCTTCTTCGGCAAGTTTCTGAATCAAAATGTATCTATGTATAACCCTGTACCTTCTTTAATTAAAAATTATTTTGCAATCTGTTCCAATTTAAAAATTTGAAAGGAAAAGTAACAGGATACTTACCTGTTAGTCAAAATATAACAAAATATTTAAAATATTTATTACTTAAAAGTAACGTACACACAATTTAATGCTTATCTTAATAATTTGTATGGTTCATAATTTAGGTCGTTTTGTAGATTTAGCGTCAAAACTGCATTCAATACATTGTTAGTGTATGGGGATGGGATGAAGATTATGATTGAAAGTTGGGTAGCAAATATTGAAAGTTTGAAAAGCACTGTTCTGGACGAAAATTAAGAACTTTTTTATTTTTAAAATCTTTAGGCGTATCTGCATGATTAGTTAGAATTCAGGGGGCCTACAAGCAAAAAAAGATTAATACTGCTTAGTATAGATTAAATAGAAATTAGGTAAAAATAAGATGCACATCTTCCACTTGATTCCACTAAGGACTTACGCACGTAATGAAAGGGCGCTGCCCCCCTTTAAACGTAAAAAGACCTCGCTGAGGATGAGTCTTTATTGCCAGAGGTATGCAATTAGGACTATGCCAAAAGGAACTCAAGGGATCAAAGCAAATGCCTCTCTAAACAGTCTGAAAGACATCGGAAGTGCATTCGGACGATGACCAATTGATGCGATTAAATGACCATCGCTCCTCTTCTCGCTGTCTGGGAAAAAATCTTGTTTGCAGACTCTGTCATTTTGAATTTTCGAGTTACTCAAAAAAGTGTTCGAAGAGTTTTGTCTAGATTTCTTTGATAGATTATGCAAGAGAAATAGTAACAGTAAAATCACGGAATAAAAGATGTATGGATGTATACAATTCAAAATTAGAGGCAAAAATGTTAAGCAGATATGTTTTTTGGACCTGTCAAGAATTCAGGATTGCCTGTCCGATTGTTGGTAACCTTGTTTGGAAATTTTTCCACTTTGGGGACATGTTGTGGAGAACACGAGGTGAAAAAATACCATTCTATTGACTTAAACTATTAAAATAATCTAACTATAGCTTTTTATAAAATGAAAAGCTACGTTTGATGCAAGCAAAAAATGTGTGAAAAAAGGCCACGTAAGAAATGAAAAATTGACCTAGTTTTTTGAGTGAGGGATTTGGATTTCACCCTTTTAAAGAGTACCATGTAGAGAGGGCTAAATACATTGACTCTTATTGTTTTAATAATTTCACACTTCGAAGTAACAACGGCAGTTGGTAGCTATGCACCTTCTCAGTGACGAGGATGACAGCTGAGCTAGCACCCCACTCTTCAAACTTCCATTTCGCGAGAACTTGGGACTTTGAGCCTTGATGATTTTTTTTTCTAATTGGCATAGCCTTGATGAATTAAACGTCTCCATTATGTGGCATGCTTTTAGTTACACCAGGATTTTAACCCATGAATAACTCCGGCCAGAAATTCACAACTATGACCTTTCAGCTTCCAAGTCCAGTAAATAAAATGGCGCTCCCATGGGTGCGAGAATGGCATAGATATTGAACTAGTAATTTGTAACTATATAAATTCAAAATGGCGAAGCCTTTGAGAGGACCAGAAGAAGACGGTTAAAAAACCTACCTCGAATGGTTCAAGAATTTTTATTAAAGCCACAGAGCAACACGAAGACTATTGGTGTAGGACCTTGTCATTTTGAAGGAAAATTAATTTACGAGGATAATATCTGAGCTGCATCCCACTCTCCAATCTTCCACATCATGCACAGATGTGAAGGCTTCTCAAAAGCTCAGTATTTCTCCGAAGACAAAAACTCAAATCACCGTACACACGCAACTAGAGTAATTATTGGCGCAAATAATTTTCTTATGAAAAATAAAATTAGAATCGATTTCTAAAAGAAAAGAATCCTCTCAATTACAAAAAACGAAAATATCTCATTTTCAATGACAATCATTTTTAGAACGTTAACAATTTAAGTCAACTGAATAAGCAGTAGAAAAATTCAATTTCTTGATTTATATCAAACAGTTATCACAAAGAATTGCAATAAATTCCCGTTGGCGTAGCGTGGAAGTTTGGAAAGGGGGTGGTGCCAGCCCTAGTGTCATCCTCGTCACTTGACAATGGCTTAAAACTATGAGGTCTGCCATCAGTCGCTCTCGTGTTGCTTTAAAGTGCGATGTGAATGAACTCGCACAACAAATTGCGATTTTGCAAACAAAAATTTTTCAGAAAACAAATTTTTAGTGACAAAGAATATTTAAGGAAAGGTGACAGATATATATATATATACAACCCCGAATTCTCTCCCCCTATTCTTTCTACATTGAATGGAAGTTAGCTTTTTTTGTAATGTTGATATTTAAAATATTCAATTTTTTATCCACAGTTTTCCCACTGTACATGCTTACAGTGTAGGTAATGTATCCAATTCTGTTTTTTTTTTTTTAAAGTTGTCTATTTTAAAGTTGGTTTTATCATTTTTAGGCAACCTATGTTTTTTTATAGGACTCGAAGAGGAAGAAAAAAAAGCAGCGGCTTATGTTTGTTAAAAAAAAGGTTTTTCCCAAAGAAAAGGGTTTTTTTTTGTTTTTTGCCACGATGTCGAGTCGAGTGGGACTACAGCAATCTTCTGGCTAACAGAAAAATGCAAGTGGATTTTCCGGACCGCTTTTATGTGTTGTTTGACTTACTCGCGCAATCTACGACGGGATTTCCTTTTATTTGGAGCTTTTGTCGCACAATTTTTTTCCCCTTATGCCTTCAATTTTTGAAGAAAAATCGTTATGCAACCAAAGTCAGTCCCAAATCAAAAGGTTTAATTTTTTGTTGTTGCAACTGATGGTAGATTATGCTTATTTTTTAAGCTAAACTCTTGGTGTTTATCATATTTTTCTAGAATTATTTTTATAGGAGAGTATTTAAAACATTGACTTTTTAGCGAACGCATTATTTTTTTGCACGGGCAAGGGCGCGTCGCTCTCTTTGCAACATACTTTTTATTTTGTTAGCTTTGCAGACAAAAGATATTTCCTTATTCGAACAAAGACAAGTTAAGAAAAACAATCGCTTACACCGACTAGGAAAATTAAATTTTAATATTATTAGGAAGTATACATTTATGTTCTGCAGCGATTTGCCATGCTGATTTTTATATTCTAAAAATTCTTCCAATCACATCTGCTTCTCTTATTCTCAAAATTGATCAAAAAGATTGAAGTGATTCATTTGCATTGTGTTGTAACCCTTTGACGTTCATTGGTTTCACTCTGAAACCCATTAAACATTAAAAAAAAATCAAATTAAAATTTTTTTTATCCCAATAAGTGTTGTTTTTGAATTTTTGTTCTTTCTCCCTAGTAATAGGTGGCAGAACCACGTTTATAAAAAATTTAACGATTGAGATCTCTTAAATACAAAAATATTGACGTCTCTTTAATTTTAGTTAATTCCATTAGCTTTAAAAATATTAAAAAATAGTTATTTTAAATTATAGCACGTGTTCTTACTATACTTCTTTCTAATTACTAATTATAGCTTCCGATCATTTTGGTAAGTCACCAGAAGAGCAGAAAAATTAAATTAAAATCTATGGTTTCACTGTAAAACCAAATTCCAGTAAGAGGCGGTATCGTCACTTTCTTGATTCCCGTTCTAAAGCGATTGCTCGCTTGCAGCCAACGACCTTTAGATCATGTGGCTTGGTAAAATATTTATTTACTTTAAAATTATAATGAGAAATTTTTCTATTTAACAATATTTATTCCCACTCTAACAATTTACTACCCTGTGCATCTGTATGTGCATAATATATTTAAAATTCTCTCTTTATAATTATGGATGAAAAATTTATTTGTATTAACATTTTTTTTTATTAAGGAATATAAACTATTTTTAGTCTGCAATGTAAAACATATGTAATTTAATGTGCAAATTTGTATTAAAGTTATAAAAAAGCAGAAATATTTTTATAAAATTACTAAAAACTTTATAAATTATATTTTTGTGGTTAATTTCTTTAAAATATAAAAGTTTTAGGGTCTTAAAATATTAGATTCTTTTCTGAATAATGTTTTGGATTGGTTAGGATGAATAGGAACAACGGTCCGTCACTGGTTTCACAGTGAAACCATAAATTGCTTGAAATTGAAAAATGCTAAAAAATTTTTCTGTATATTTATGATAACCTCTTTACGTCTAATGGTCATTTTTGAAATTACTTTGTTATTTTTTCAAAGGGAATATGTAGTGAACTTTAACAATAACATCACAGAGAACCTCACCATTTAATCCCCAAAATTACAAATTAAATGGATAAACTGAAATGTAGGAACTATATTTGTGATTTATTTTCTCCTTTTGTGATGGAAATTTAGTGTACCAAAAGAACGTCAGGAATGGCTGACTTTGAAAGTAGTTGTTGATATACATCTTCCCTCGGGGATAAAGACCAACTCTACTCATGTCTCCGTCAGGTGCCGATTGTAATATTCATTTGAAATACTTCTCACTTGCAAAGGTCGGAGGGATTCCACATTAATTAATTGTTTTGTCAGACTCGAAACGTTTTCACCACAAATGTAAGCTTTCGACTCTTAATAATCGAAGGAGACGAACTCTAGAAAAAACTTATTTTTGCCCACTGTTTGGCGATGGGAAACGAAATGATGGCAAAGTACACGAAAAGCGCGTTTTCTAAAGCGTAGCCGCGAAAACGGTTCGAATTTTAACAAGTCACAATTTGGCTGAAAAATATAAAATGTCTCCGAATTCCTCGAATGTCTCTTACCCCATAGAGGAAAATGTAACCGTATAAGATGCCAGACTTTCACTAGTTCTAATAAGTTAATCCCATACCTGGTCATTTCCAACACTTTTCTACGGTCACTAACTCGTGGCTGACGTGTCATGAAGCCCTGGTGCCACTGAAGGTCGGCCGTGTAGAGCGGCTGATACACGTCAAATCTGTCGAGCTCAAAGTCCTCCTGTAGATGTGGTGGCTCGCAGGGGGAGTGCAACCTCAAGTGTCGTCCTCGTCACTTGACTGAGGTTTAAAATTACGAGGTCCATCACCAATAGCCCTCGTGTTCCTTTGTTGTACGAAGTGAATTAGCTCTCCCTCCAACGGTTTTCGTTATTTCGTGGGCAACGGATTAACTGATACCGAATGAATAAATGGCTGTAATAGTACGTTTCTTTGTTTTACTCAATTGCAGAAGTAAGAAAGCGTTGCTAGAGACTTTTGAAATGCAGGTTTGATTGAATCTAAGTATGAATGAAACGAAAGTATGTGTTAAGACGTGAGGAAAGATGGTATTGTAAGCGTTACTGTAAGATTAATAGGGAAAATAAGTGTAAAAACCAAGACACTGATTTTTGTCGTAATAGTGAAGAATCTCCGGAATGTTGCGAAAAGAGGGTGATCCTAGTCTTGAACTCGTGACTTGCGTTGTCGAGAGCCACTAAAGAAGCACCTTTTATAGAGGCTGATGCACATTCAAACTGTCAGAGTTCTCACTTGGGTAGGGGGGGGAGAGTGAATACCAGTTCAGATGTTGTCCTCAGGCATCGTATTATCGAGGTCCAACCGCCAATTTGAATAAAAGAAAGGTTAGGATTGTTGACTTTGATGCCATAATATAAATAATGAAAAACTCCTGTAGTAGAAAACATCTATTCTCTCAAAGTAAAAGGCTTTTTCTTATTTTTGTAAAGAAGTTTTTGATTAGGATTGAGTTAACTTTCATCAAATAGTATGTAATTTGCAGCAGTAATTATTATTATTTTAACGAAATTCGTCATTTGTGAAAGGTTATTTTATGCGTCAAGAACGCCCCGGTATTGCCTTGCAACGGCTCCGTGTTTGAAAATCGTCCTTTTGGCGCCAAAAAGCGCTGGGTTAAACTGAGAATTTACCCGGAAAACCAGGTTGTGCTGAAGTTAAAATATAAATATTGGCGCGTGATGGATCATTACTTACGGCAGAAGTAAAGAGAAGAAAGACAGTGATTAATTTTTTAGAATTCTTTTCGTTGGGGGGACTGATGCTCATCCGCTGGGTGTTCACGTACAGTCTCTAAAATGATGACCCATTTGGAAAAGGTAGTAAATGAATTGGGGGAAAAGGTAGCCCTTCCATCGGATTGAAATGGGATGCAAACGATATATAACAATTCTTTGGAGCTTTCTATCCTGACTTGATTAGGAGTAAGTGGGGAATAAATTTCTAGTCGAAGGATATAGAAAGATTTGAAAACCACTGGAAGAGATTGTTGATCCTTTTCAAAATACCATAGGACTTATTTATTGGGAGATATTTTTGTTACTGTATCGAATGCTCGCTCTACTTAATAAGTGCATTGGTTTTGGGGCCTAATTCAATGAAAACATCGAACTCACCTAGTTCCTGCGTGCAGGATGATGCCGTGCGTTTTTCGCACTACGAGCACAGGCACGAAGAGGAGTAGGGCGAGCACCCACACCAGGAGGATGCTCCAGCCCACGTGTCGGCGGTACATGTGCTTACGGAAAGCGATGGGGTGGCAAATGACCATGTACCGGTCCAGACTCATGACCGTCATTGTGAACACACTTGCAGCCACAGCGACACCTGTAACGACAACATAGCATAGATTTTACATTGAACTATCTTCTATTAAATATTTATAACGTCTAGACTCCCGTCTACTGATCCTTTTGAAATCATGATTACAGATTGAAATTCCTATTTTCCCTTCTGAACTTTAGACGAGTTCTACGCAAATGAAATAAAAAGCATCTGGAAGTGCAAAAATAACGAAGGCTCCGTTCGAATTAAACAGATTTTTAAATGTCTAGTTCAATGATTCGTTTGTTGCTCTTCATACCTTTTTAAAAATTTTAAAGATCGTAGAAAAACACTCTGTAAAAATTCATGTTTTTTCCCCAGGACAAATCACACAAAATTTAAGTTCAGGAATTCAAAGTGACCGTTAGATTCCATTGACACCACTCTTCGAATCAACAGGATGGTTATTGGGCAATAGACCTCTTAAGTCGGTGAAATGTCAAGGATGACACCTTCCCTCTCTCCCAATGTACACAAGAACTTTGAGAGTAACCGCGTATCAGTCTTTCTACACAATGGCATCACGACTCAAAGCGACGACTAGGATGCAACAACAAGGTAAAGCACGAGTTAGCAGGCATAATACTCACTGCTTTATTTTTCCTGACATTAATTATTAAATACTTTGATACCTGGTTTTCGAAATTCACTTCCTCATACCCACTGTCGATCTAAATAACATTTGAAAATTAAAGGCAGTTTGCATTGTAAAAGTTATTAATTTAAAGTTAAAAGTTAATTAATTTTTTAAATTGCTGTCTTTTGTAGCAAGGTTATTAAAAAAGTCTTTACAATTTATAAAACAATTGGTGTTCTGGGGAATTAGTAACTATTTATTTTCTGGAATAGAGCAGTTTTCGAAATTCACTTCCTCATACCCACTGTCGATCTAAAAAAATACAGTTCTACTTAAGATCTAAATTACAGTCGATCTAAGTTCAGTTTCTGGTTTTCGAAATTCACTTCCTCATACCCACTGTCGATCTAAATTACATTTGAAAATTAAAGGCAGTTTGCATTGCAAAAGTTATTAATATAAAATTAAAAGTTAATTAATTTTTTAATTGCTGTCTTTTGTAGCAAGGTTATTAAAAAAGTCCTTACAATTTATAAAACAATTGGTGTTCTGGTGAATTAGTAACTATTTATTTTCTGGAATAGTGCAGTTTTCGAAATTCTGTTTCTGGTTTTCGAAATTCACTTCCTCATACCCACTGTCGATCTAAATTACATTTGAAAATTAAAGGCAGTTTGCATTGTAAAAGTTATTAATTTAAAATTTAAAGTTAATTAATTTTTTTAATTGCTGTCTTTTGTAGCAAGGTTATTAAAAAAGTCTTTACAATTTATAAAACAATTGGTGTTCTGGTGAATTAGTAACTATTTATTTTCTGGAATAGTGCAGATCCTGAAATCGAATGACCAATAAAAAATTAAAAATTTAGATATAAAACAGGAATGTATTAGAATTTTCCAATGGTTTTCCAGGGCTTTTTGCTTTAAAAAGTCTCGAAAACTACAATCTAAAGAGTTTGTTTCAATCTATAGCCAAATGGACGCGGTCTCGTGACGGATTTTGCACTTGTCTAATCGTGATTTCGAACCCAATGAAGATCCATCGCGTATATTAAATTTTCATGTTGGCGTGCTGCGGGATTTTGGAGAGTAAAATGCAAGTTCGTCTTCGTAAAGAGCTTTTATTCCTGTCCTTTTTGTTTGCCACTTGCGGAAGTTCTTTGTGTGAGTACCATAACTAGTCGAATGATCAGGGCTCATGACTGGTTCGAGCTATAGTATTGAGAGCTCGAATCTTGATTTTGTTAAAGGTGTATTAATACACTAATTATGTCTGGGCTACCTTAACCTGGCGTGGAATATCAGCTCAGATAAATTTGTTACCTGTTTCAAAAAGGTTGAGCCGTACTGGCTGTGATTAGTGGGTCTTTGCATCGGACAGCAAATGAGCATGCATAAAGATAGACGTTTTTTTTAGAAGAAAAGAAATCCGTCCATTTTCCTACTGACGCAGGTGACGAAAATAATCAAATATTTTGTCACACAAATTATGGTAATATTATACAAATGAATGCGCGCGCGAATAAAAAAATGCCAATCAAAACTTGCCACGTTCTTTCCCTTCCCAAGTTCGTAGATGTTGCTTTGCTTCGATCTATGGTCAGAGGATGGAGTTGGCAGCTGAGCTAGTACCCCGCATCCACATCACGTTCAAGACTTTGGGATAAAAAATGTCGGAATTCAACCAAGACAGAGTGATTAGAAAAATGTTACTGCAATTGGCTCACACACTCACCCTGCAAGTAGTTGGCCAACTTGCACATGACTTCTCCGAAGATCCAGAGCTTGTAGGTGTAGAATCCAATGGCCATGGGCATGCAAACGATGGACACCAGCAGGTCGGACACTGCCAGTGTAATCAGCAGCGAGTTCGACAGACAACGCATGTGTTGGAACCTGCAAGATATACAGCGCGTTCGTATTATTTTAAAAGAGCACTTCGAAAATGTGTGCTATCAGTTGTCATCATCCACGATTTATTTTATTTATTTTTTATTTCTTACGATTAAAAAGATATTTTTGTGGTAAAATTCTTCAAAAGGAAATCACGAAACACTGGAAATTTTGAATGACTCATAGTATATATTTACAGAATCGCTCTAAACATTTAAATCTATAAGAAAATATTTTAATTTGAACTCATGAATGTACAATGAGAATCGGGAAAAAAGGAGCAAATAAATTGATCAAGCATTGAGTAATTGTAAGGAGTATATATTTGCTTTGAAAAAATGAGTAAAATTTAAAAATAGATAATTGAATATTTACTTAATAGAATGTTCAGATATGAGCTATATATTCTGCCCACATGTTTATGATAGTCATTCTAATATAACAGAAGGACAAACATACTACTATCATATCAATATTCTGATCAAATGAAAAAAAATTCTATAGGAATGAATTTTGAAAAAGGTACCAGGCTTAATTGGAGAGAGAGAATTTTCCTTTCTCACTCAAAATACATATTCATTTATAAATGTAAGCTTTTGTGCTTCTTTTCTCAATTTTTATTTTGCTCTTTGATCACAGTACGCAAGCGCGTGAGATAAAAAAATGGTTTAAACTGATTTAGGGCTTGTAAAAATATTACGATATTTCTGAAAAATAACTCTATAAATAAGATCTAAAGAAATCAAACATCATTTTTACATCATTTTGAGTGAGAACAGCGATACTTTAGTGAAAATGGAAAAATTAGTTCTCGGAAATATTGTCCATCCCGTGATTTGTTTATTTTCAATGTTTCCGCATTTTGTTGGGAGTACAAATTTTTATTTACAATGAAGTAGTTCCTCCTAAATTCTTTCAACTGCTTCCATCTGGTTCACAGAATTTCTGTCTCAAAGGATATGAAGTTATAGATCGCGCGAGGAAAAAAGTATTTAAAGCTCATCCTCCATTTCACAATGAGTTTGCTCACAGCGACGTTCGAGGTAAAAGCATCGATTTGTGCAAAATCTCCGGAGTCGTCTGTTTCGGTTCACTCGACAAATGCCACCAAATAATAGGAACGCTGTCTTTATTCTGTATCCCGACGACAGTATCTTTTTCTTCTCAGAAACCAAAATCGAATCTATTCGTGAGTTTCGAAAAACCTAATGCCAAAGTATATCGCCTCCTGGCGCAAGACTAGAATGTTTATTCAACAAAATGCTTCACTCTTTTCTCCGTTTTTGTTTCGTTTGCTACCCTTTCAATAGGTTCACTGCGCCATCCTCGATGTCATCTGAGTGGGAAAGAGAGTATATTTTGTTCGAATCCCACGCAGTTTAGGCAAATACAAATGCATTTTCTTTCGAAACAGAGGGTTCTCAATAATTGAAATCCAAATGCTTATTACTTAGCTGAATGTAATCATGTTTCAAAAAACTCCGAATTTTCTTTTAAATTTTATTCTTCAAATCTTTCTAAGAATCTTTAAGACCTGCCTCAAAATTGTGGATTTTGGAAAATAAATAAATAAAAAAAAATTAAGGTTTCATTTTGCACGCAAATTTGTTAGGCATATAAAAGTACCATGTTTTATTTTCGATTCACTAGAACAAATGTTATGTTTGTTTTAGAAAGAGTGCGCGGATCTCTCTCTCTTTCTCTCTGGTCTACGCAGTGACCAACTTCAAAAGTCGTTTTATCTAAAATGCGTTCTTTTGGAAAATTTGAAACTGGGACAGGGTAGGATGGTAATTAACTGAAAATTTTTGTATGATCTTACAATTGTGCTGACCTATTCTTTAAAAAATTACTGCAATATTGCAAAATTTACAGCCACTCATACAAATTTAACATTTTTTGAAAGCTATTGCATATAGTGACTAAGATAAAATGTTCTATTTTTCGAAAAAATTTAAATATTTCTTCTTTTTCTGGGGTCATTTAAAAAATAAAGTAATATAACGAATAAATGTTGAAAAATGAAACATTTTTTCATAAATTTTTTTATTAGAGTTGGCCACTTGAATGCAAATTTTTGTATATGCTCACCAGGTTTTTTTCCCCTTTTGGTATTAAAATTTCCCTTTTTTTTCTCATATATAATTTCCTAAATAAATCTGAACACTAAAAAAATTCCTATATATTAACTTTTTTTTCTTCAAAGAAATATTTTGATGGTAGTCGGATACCTTTATTACAAAGCCTATTTAGAATTTAAAAGATCAAAATTCTACTTTTGACTTTATTTTAAAATTAACATTTTAACTTTAATACTTTCAAATAGTGATCATAAACGAAGGAAATAAGGAATTACACTCTTTATTTGTGGGAATCAAAATCATCTTAAAACTAAATCAATTACTTTTAATTTGAAATTCAATTAAAGGACAGTTAAATGATCAGTCGCTTAAGGAAACACTCTATAACCTTTATCAATATTCTTCAGGGTCAATTGTATTGTGTTGTAATCAATAAATACGCGTTCAAGTATTATTGAGCCGTCCATCCGGTATAGTGGTCAGTGAAGCTGACTACGGTGCCGTAGGGACTGGGTTCGAATCCTGGATAAAGCATGGGTGTTTGTGTTGTAATCCTTTCTTCTGTCTGTGTTGTATGCCCCCGTGTTATACATTGCGTGATGCACGGGGTTTATAAATGTTAAACAAAAAATAAGTATTATTGAAATGGAGATTCTTTCGGCCTATTCGACATTCTTCGATGCAATATTCCTTTTATGATGAGATATTTTGAACGAACGTCTTTAATTAAAAGTAAAGATAAATAAAAAAAATGTTTCCCCCCCCACAAAAACGTATCGGGAAAAAGATCGAGATTTTTATAGAAATTCGATATTTGTTAGAAAGGTTATGTGAGATCTTACAAAATACTTCTTTTTGTATTAATCTAAAAGTTGAGAGAGAGAGAGAGAGAATTTCTTTGCCACTACTTTTGAAGATATTAAAATTTAAAACAGTCTATTGCTACTGAAGAGGCAGTGATAAGCTATAAATGACAATTCTAACCACAGACTAATTTTAAAAATTACTTGAATATTCACGTTATACTTTTGACCACTAAAGCTGTTTTATTTATGGATAGGAGCAAAACTACTTTTGTTCCCTGATTATCTTTCCACAATTAATTCAACTTTACGATGTAATATTTTTCTTTACTTAAATTACTCGTAACATAGATTACAAAAACAACTATGGCTTCGATTGCTCTTTAAATTTCCAAATTAACATAAAGTTATTTTTAAACCATTGTGACGGATCTATACACGTCATTTTCCCACTAATCCTCGTGGGGGAAACTTTGGGGCTAGCTTTCGCGTTAATTCACAGCCTCTCAAGAAGAAACCATGATATTTAAATTAGTTTGACTATATAAGTCTAGAGGTTTTGTAGATGTAAGATAGAAGGAGCCGGAGAGCTGTTGCGGTGGTACATAGGTGAGAATATTAGATTAAGTATTTCACGAACCTAGCGGGAGTTAAGGAAGTAGTTGCTAAGAGATTAAATTATTAGATTCAGGATCTAAGATAGATTGAATCAGATTTAGTTATCGGATCATTAGCGCTTGTTCTCCTTGTCTCTCTTGTCTCCTTGTCTCTCTTCTAGCGTCTTGTTCTCCTTGTTTTCACTTAGTCGTGTTTACTTAGAGTTATTCATGAGATTAGATTGCTCACTTTATATATCACTCCTAGGGTTTCCTTTTGTAGTTTCACTTGTGATTGCTTAAGTGTGTTTGAAGAGAATAAAATAATAGTTATTATGGAAGTTTTTTGCTAGTGATGCTTTGTTTCCCCCCACACCTTTAGGTAGGCAAGACGGTGAGAGAGGGGTGACCATTGATAGCAATTTATATTATTACGGTATACAGTGGGCTCGCTAAAATCCGTTGTAACCCCAATAATTTATGCACTACAAAAGTTCTAGTGATAAAAGTGGGGTCTAGATATAGTAAAGTTGTCATGTTCTACACAAAAAAAAAAAAAAAAATTCCTTAATGCCTCCTGTTGAGTAAATTTCGAGATAGTTTCTTATCTCAAAAATGGTATGAGATCCATTAAAAAAGTCAACTACAATGTTGTTCAGCGTCTTTGATTTATTACAAAAAAAACCCTTTTTTTTTACACAAAAATGATACAAATGAAAAGCACACATGTGTTTCATGATGTTGAAACAAGCTGTACTTTCCCAGAAATGAGGCTCATCTATCTGCCTGTTAAAAATGGAGTCCTTCAGCATCAATACACATCTGGACACTGGATTGCGTTTCCCGCGGCACTTTCTTCAACGTGATACGCCGCCACAAGTATTCGTGATGCGGATCCGAAGTTCCTGCATGGAAGGATTACATACACTCTTCGTTTGATGTATTGCCACAGTCGCAATGGGTTCAGGTCGGGTGACAATGTAGGCCACTCAACGAGATCACCATACTTGTTGCTGAAATGTATACATTGTGTAAAATATGTTCATACATTTCAGAGATCCTTCAATGGCAAATCCTCTAGATAATCGGATTGTACGTTCTCCAGTAATAACAAGTATCGGGATTCCGCTGAGATGTTCTCGTAAAATACCGGAACAATCTGTCTGTTATTGAATACTCTACACCAGCAGACTTGTTATAGAACTTCGATAGGACTTCCGCGTTATGTTGAGTTCCAATTTTGGGAGTTACGAACCAAATAAATATGCCTTTTACGTCTTCTATTTTTTATAACATTATTTTACGGTAAGAGAGTATTCTTTTACTAAATACATGATGCTCTTTGTAATTGGACTTGTCTCGTGTGCCACGTAGTGTTGATGAGATAAGAACACTGGCTCAAATTTTATCCACCAAGGGGCACTGTAAGTTTTTGCGTGCGTGCATCTTTACTGTACCCAGACCCCACTTTTATTACAAAATAATAGGTCTTGCCGTTCATAAATTATTTGGGTGAGACGGGCACACTGTATATACGAAATTTTACAGAAATCACCCAAATGTGCGTGTTTTTGCTTTTCTCAAAACTTCATTACATTTTTTTTTAAATTTCTTAAATACACCATAATATTCCAACCAGTTATGAATATTTATCATTTTAATTTTCTAATTATAACAATTACAGCTTGCAAAATTAAAATGATAAATTCTTTAAAAAGTACTAAAATATGCTATTAGCTATTATTGCTATTATATTGAAGTAATTTGCAATTTTATTAATAAAGAAGATATAATTTAAACACTACTATTACAGAGTAACAGGGAAGTATCCTTTCTGAAACTCAACGCCCTGCTAGTGTTGAAAAATATGTTCATTTCAAATAATGTTTTGGCCCTTTTTTATGTTGAAAATAATTTCAAAAGTAACTCTAGAACTAATCTGTTTTGTGAGAGGCACGGACTTCTAGAAAATGCGCAGATGTGTGTTACACAGAAATTTTATTTCTTTTTAAATTGCACAGGATCAGTTTATTTTAATTAAAAAAGGAATGATACTTGTCAAGACTTGCTAACACATGCAAACTCCTAATATTTGTGGATTTCACTACTTTTTACGTGAAATTGCTATGAGCACGTAGGAATTTGCAGTACTTCGAGGTGGTTTGAAAAGTATTCCATCATTCATAATTATGCATCAAAAAGGCGAGACTTGTTATCGCCCAAACGCAGAGTTAAAATGTTAAAAGAATGGGATATTTCAAAACGAAACAGTACATTGTTATGTAACTTCTAAAGTCATAATCGTGGTATATATTAACGTAATAGACTCACGTGAAACTCGCATGAAAAAAATCCTATAATATTGGTAGGAAAAATGGTTCTCGCACCAATATTCACTTACATAATTGGTAATGGGATCTTGGAATATATAACAGATGAAAATAATAGGAAAATTCTGAAATAATAACTTTAAATAATATGTAATATGATTGAGCTTATTATATATATATATACTATATATATATATTTAAAAATAATAATTTCATATCTTTTTGAGGGAAGAAAAATAATTCTCTTCATTTTATTGTTTATTCCCTCTTTTGATTTTCCACTATGTAATACACGATATTGAGGGTTGCATTCCTCTTATGTCTAAATTGGGGTATTATGGAACCTCACAAGGATGCGCTTTTTTTTCCTTAAACCGCTCTGTTTCATCTTCACGTTTTGTTTACCATCATTTTTTTCTCTTTAATTCCCAAAAGTATTTTACGTATTTGCATGCAAGCGTTCTCCCATTATTTAATGCAAGTTTCTCTGTATCTCATCAAAGTGTTATCATCAAGAATAGTGCAAAAGTTTGAAAATACATAAGACTGTTTGTAGTAAGGGATTTAATTGCATTTTTGAACAATTTGTTGCCAAGTAGAATTACTCAAAGAGCAGAAAGCAAATTTGAAACTATTCTTGATTGATTAAACGTTGACTGATTAAATTAGAATAAAAATGCACCAATCATTTTATCATAATTAACAAGAAATATTAAAAAGTGAGCAAACACCAATCGATTTGTATGATTGAAAATAAAATGTTTCATTTGCAAGCGGTACCTTTGAGGAATAATGAATTTATTATGTTAAGGTATGTGTGACTACCTTCGGAGCACTCTTTTTGAAATATATAAATTTTCAACTAAAAAAAATTATTTTTATTTGATATGGGGCATAAAACTAGGAATTCAAGTATAATTTCCACAAAATTAAAAATAATTTTCAATATATTGGGAATTTTGAGTGAAATGTAATTGAAAAATTGCCGTTACGGTAAGGCTTGTATTGAAAATTCTAATTAATATATTCCAATAATATTTATGTAATACATAAATAAAATGATTATCTGTGCTTAGAGCTATAAAACTTTGGATACTTTTGAAAAGATTTTGAAATATGGCCTTTTTTATGCAAGAACTCAATTTTTTTACAAAAAATTAATGTTATTTTCTCACAAAAAGTGCAATAAAATACATAAATATGTACACAGAGATTAGGTTATAGTCTAGACTGGAGGTGGAACTAAATAAAACATTTTCTGAAAGTTTCAATTCAATATCTTAAAAAGAAATCTTGTAGTGAACTTTACCATGAAGCAAAAAATTGAAAAACATAGTTTCTCAGAAAATGCATTTAAAGATTTTAATATGGCATAAAAATTTTTCTACTAATTGTACATTTTTTTAACTCACCAAATTTATGGGTCAAGATCTTTTTAGCTTCATGTTTAAATAATTTGGACTTTTTTTTAAAACTTTTGCTGTTTTCTGGTGAGTTTTATAGACTATAACAATTGTCGTTTTTAGTGAAATTTTGATGAAAAATTGCATTTACAGAAAATTCTAATGAATTTATTCAATTAATATTTATACAGTACGCGAATAACATCTTTATATGTGTTAGGGGGGGGGGAGATTTGTAATAATTTTAAAAGTTTTTTAATTATGCCAAATTTTTTGCAAAAACACGATTTTTTAAAAAAATTAATGATTTTTTTTCATAAAAAAGCAATAAAGTGCATTAATATATATACAGAAATGAGATTTTAATTCATAACACAGATATAACTAAATAAAACATGTTCTGAAAATTTCAATTCAATATCTTACAAATATTTTTTGTAGGGACGTACTTCCGGTTTTATAAACTCCATTTCCGGTTTACTAATTATGCTATAACTTTGTTTCTAAATGTCGTAAAAATAAAACTAGAGTGTTTTTGGAATCTTAAATGCATGGGCTATAAAATAAAAGCATAAAACCAATTTCGAAAATTTTTCCTAAAACGACGAATTTTGGGTAGTCACATACCTTTAGAAAATAATATAAAGGTATAATGGGAGAATAAAATATGTCTTACCTCCAGAAAACGAGAAGAGCCATTGAGTTAGCCGAGGTGGCAAGAAGGAAAGTGACCACGTACAGAGTAACCAACACCAGGTTCTGAAGGTGGGTAACAGTAAGTCGCTCCCGATAGAAATCATGCAGATCTACACCTTCCCAGGCACCCCCTGAAGTGTTTTCCAGGGAGGGACCGCTGCTGTTGTGGCTCATATTCAACGTCACGCGCACCCATTCCATGATTCTCCTCAGAAGAGACCTGTTTTTTTAATGAAGCATTCAGATTCTTAAGTTACATTGAAAACACTGCAATTTTTAACTGACCGAAAAACAATTTTAATTTGATGAATTTATTTTAATTTCTTTCCTTTCACGTTACGTATGTTAACTTTTTTTAACAGGAGATGTGGCAACGAAGCCCCACATATATTCTCAACCTTTTTGTTTGAATATTAATTTGTTCTTCCTTAAAATATTTTTTACTTCTTTGTAAGTGAAACTATCTGTCGTGTTACTGTTTTCAATGACGGTTGAAAAGTCCGTGGACATTTTTTAGTATAAATGAATCCGCGCGTTTTTTGGAAGGTCAGATTTTTTTACACCTTAAATCAGAAATCTGTTTTTCAATTCTTACTCTATTAGTTCACTCTCTCCCTATATATATCTTGTTCAAATTTTCAATCGTTAATAAAATTCTTTTTATTTATCCATTCAAGTTGAAATACATTTTTAAAAACTTGTAGTGGATAACACTTGATGGTAATACAGTTTGAACTAGCTGCGACAGATGGGGGCCAGCAAGTTTTTTCTAACGGCTTTTTCTTGGCTTCAAATACTTATTTTTTCATCCATTAAGTTCAAATACATTTTTTAAAGTTGTAGTGGATGACACTTGATGTAAAAACAGTTTTTCAAATGTTAATTCACTAATTAAATTTAATTAACAAAAATAAAAATTTTCTTTGTTGACCTGAGTGGGAATTGACTTTAATATTTTTTCCCCCTTCATATTGCTGGTTATTTAGGAAAAGGGACGCTCTTACCCGATCGCAATTCTTAAAAAAAGGTTTCACTGCAGTCAAGAATCACGAATGAATAAAATCTCATTCCAAATTTTATTCAAATTATAAATAATAATTTCAACTTTTTCACTGATCTGTAATTTGGTGTATCTCTAGTTTCAGGATTTCAAATAATTATGTTTCCTGTATTTGTGTTGAGATAATTAACGCCATTAAGATTGCAATGGAACCATTCGATTAATAATTGACAATTGTTTAATAATCATTTGTAAATTCTCTCCGACATTTTCTTAATTTAACGTGTCGCTGTAGATTATCCTGCGAAGGTTAAAATTTCTTTTCAACAATGAGTTGAAATAAATTAATGTTTATATAAGAAGAAATTGTTGTAGCCAGTGTTTCTTGTATAAACATTAACACTCACACATATGTGTGTTTAATTCTTTCGCTTACTCCTTCCTACTCACATTTTATTTTTTATCAGTTGCTTAAAATATTTCTTCTTCAAGTCGATTTTTTTAAAGTACTCATTTCGTTTAAAGCAAACAGAAATTAATTAAAGAATGAACAGCGCATACAGCCATTGAAAAGCTTAAAAATAGACTCCCTTCATTAATTTGTTGTTACGGCGCTTTATGTTATTTTAAAATTACACTGAGATTTCGTTGCAAAATGTTCTTTTTCTAGACCAATTTAAACATTCACTTTTTCAAATGCAATTAGAAACAGAGAAAGGAAATCATCAAAGCATTTTGCAGTTGTGAGAATAAAAAATAGAAAAATATTTTATCGCTAATAAAAGTAAGAGTTTGTGTAGCACAAAAAGCAATAAAAATGCCAGACGTGGGAAATTTCTGAGGCTGAAATTATGGATAATAATAGTAAAGATATTTTCGGAATTATCTTCAATTTTTTTTAAATGAGTGATTTTTAGCAGTACTGCGGTATGACTTCACGTCCATCTGTGTGACAAATTATTCTTCATGTAGTTTCTTGGAGATTCTCATACATCTCCATTACTATGTTTATTAATCGTTATATTCATTTCTTTATTTATTCTTTGAGGCAGAAATGAAATTATTTCTTCGAATAGATTATCGTAAAAAAATATTTTTTCAATAGTTTCATATTTGTGTTAGTAACGAAGTTCTTTTTGTTTACATTTCTACTTCTGCATTTCGAATGTAGTTTGATCAAAACTCTAGGCCTATTTTCTTTTTCAGTAATTCTGTGAATTTTGGTTTGATTGATCTGTTTTAGATCAATTAATTATGTCAGTACAGTAATTTGTTTTTCCCTTTATTCCTTCGCGTTTTTTATATCAGTCTCAACAAATTTGAGCATACTTTGACTTTCAAATGATTTTTTTGACTTCAGTCAATACATTATTATAATTCCTTTTTATATTATTTGAAAGCTAAATTGGTTCGAGTTATATTTTTTTTGAAAATGATCTTTAATTATAGAGATAATGTTAATTTTGAAATTTCTCTTACTGTTTGACTTTTTGATGTACGTTATTTTGGGAGTTCGGAACTCTTTTTTTTTTAGTCCGATCCTTTATTTGTAACCCCTTGGCGATTCACAACAATCATACTGCAGAAGTGGCAAATAAGATTTTATCAAGCTTCCAAAAATGAAGTGGGTTCAAATGCAAATTTTCTGCAGTGCTCCCGTTATCTTTTTGTCGGCAGTTCCCTACATAATAGTTATAGGATCATGGGATGGCGAATGAGGTGTCGCTTTGAGATATCCGATATGAAACACATTCATTGCAAACACATTGTCAAAACAGAACTTTTCATGTTGCTGTTTCTGTAATGATCCCTATAGTGAGTGAGAGAATATTAACGTCGCACTATTCAGCTACACGAAGGCTTTTGGTGACGGACCTCAAAATTTTGAACCACGGTCAAGAGACGAGGAAAATACCTGAGCTGTCATCTCCCTTTCCTAACTACCACACCTCACAAACGGGAGGACGTTTGAGCTCTCGACAAATTTAACGTGTACCTCTCCCCTACACATCGGGTCTTCAGTATTAATGCGTTTGAACTCATGACACGCCAACCACGAGTCCATTACCTTGACCACTAGGCTACCACGGCCAATGATCACTATAACCAGTAAGTAGTTACACAATTTTTATTTGTATAAAATAATAAAAAACTCATATAGAGAATGAATGCAATTATGATATTTGAAGCAAACTAGTTTTACACTTTGTTGGAATATTTTTTACTTTATGTTAATTACAAGGTTTTATTCTATACACGACTCGCTCATCATGATATCTCTTGAAGTATTTGACCTACAGACTTGAAATTTGATAGGTATGTTCTTTTCATGCAATAAAGATCCACTAAGGACGGATTTTGCGAAAATTTAATCCTAAGGCGGGGGGGGGGCGTTCAAGAGCGTTATAGATAAATATTCTCCTTTTTGAACTATTTGACCTACAGATTTAAAATTTGATAGACAGGTTCTTTTAATGATCCGCTACAAAAGGGTTTTTTGCGAAAATCGATCTTTAAGAAGGGTTGCGAGGGGTTAAGGAGAGTTGAAGATAAATATAATCTCGTACAAGTATATAGTTTATTTCAATATAATACACATAGCCTCGTTTGCCAATGCAGCCTTTGGCATCTTTTATCAGCCAGTTTGTATATAATTAAATACTAAAAACGGACTTCCACTAGAGAAGGTGGACAATGCTAGTGTGCGACTGCTAGTCTTAACTGAAGAAAAGGCGTCTGATAAACTACACTCATGTCCATAAATTAAGGAAAATGAAGTTCAGGCAAAGAAAGAGACAGAAGAAAAGCAAATTTGACTTATTTGAAAAGTCTATTTATTAAACAAAAGGGAAAGAGCAAAAAAGATGCTATATGTTTGACATAATTAATAAAAATTGCGATTTTTACGCCCTGGAGCAAATTTTAAAAAAGAACCTATTTACAAAAAACAGTATAACATGGTTAGTATGATGGTTAATACAGAGTATGTCTCCCGGACGATGCAATACAGGCCTTGCAACGCCTACGCATGCTGAGTATCAAATTATCAATCTGATCTTGGGGAATATTACACCACTCATCAAGCAATGCCCTCCGAAGTTCCGGTAGACAGGTGGGAGGGGGTTGACGGGCTGCATTCCTCGGCCAAGCATATCCCCCACATGCTCTATTGGATTCAAGTCCGGTGAGTATGCTGGCCATTCCATACGAGTGATATCCTCCGATTGAAGGCATTCGTCTACAATGTTTGCACGGTGAGGACGGGCGTTGTGATCCATAAACAGAAATTCAGCACCCATGGAGCTCCGAAACAAACGTACATGTTGTTCCAGAATGACATCCCGATAGATGTGGCCTGTCATCGTTACACTCTGAACATGCAGGTCAGTTCTGGAACCAAGAATAATTCCTCCCCAAACGAGCCATTCTGCACCACCGTAACGGTGTCCTTCAATGGTGTTCTCTTGGTGGTAATGGGCACCTGGCGCTCTCCATATGAAAGTCCGGCGAGAATCAGACTGCAAACTAAACCTGGACTCGTCGGAAAACATCACACAAGACCACTGTTGCGGTGTCCACAATGCATGCTCTCTACTTCAGGTTAATCGCAGGCGACAGTGAGTTGCGGTAAGGGGAACACATCTGACAGGCCTACGAGCATATAGACCAATGTGCCCTAAGCGTCTGTACACGGTCTGCCTTGAAACTGTCGTACCGGTAGCTGAAGAGAGCTGACGAGATAGGTCTGATGCTGTGCTCCGTCTGTTTCTTTTGGCAGTAACTGCCAAATACCGGTCCTCATTCGGGGTTGTAACTCGGGGGCGACCTGTGCTGTAACATCTACTCACATTACCATCATCTTGGAATCGTTGCCAAAGCCTGGAGATGACACTCTGGGCGATACCAAGTTCCTCGGATACTTCCAGCTGGGTACGTCCACATTCCCGTCGTCCGATAATTCTACCACGTAAGAAATCATCCAAATGCTTCCTTTGTGCTATAACTATGCGGTTATAGCACTGAAAGGCTTTTAAAGTGCTTGTGAACAATTTACTTCTTTGCCACCATTCCTTATATACCCCTCTCTTACACTCTCGTCATTGTGACGTACTATCCGCGCCATCTGGTGGTTTCCTGTAATTTGCATATTCTTCTTCAAGATGCGTGTGATAATTCTACAGGTGAAATTTTTATTTTAGAGTTCAATTTCTGTGTGATTCTGAATTATCCTTAATTTATGGACATGAGTGTATTCTAAACCCATTTTATTGCGTTTTCAATACTTGATTTAGAGTCTGCATCATTTGACATTAGATAACGTTCTTTCAACATTTTGATATGCCTTTGCATATCTACGGATTTTTGTGTGTAAATAAGATTATGTTGTAGATGTACTAAATTTTATAATTCCATTCAAATAATGAGTTCTAAATTCTTTATCGAATAGGTCAGAGTAATTTCTTCGCCTTCAATTTTCAGTGTAATATTTTAGTTCCTTCTAATTTTTAAAATCTGTTCGAAAACTGCTCTTTAATTGGACAAAGAGCATTTGTAAATTCGTAGTTTAAGTTCCTGTTAATTTTTTTAAAGTGTTGATTCATCCAAAACAAGGTTTTAAGTTTTAAAACGCCACTGAGTTTTAATATCTGTTACAAAAAGAGCTCAATTTATATTCGAAATCCTTCAGCAGCTCAAAAATAACTTGAATTGTTTTCCCATAATCTTATGATTCTTTCATTAAGGCCATTCAAAACGTAAGGTTGTGTCTGTGAGCTTTGCCAGCAGTTCTGTGTATTGCAGGGTCTTCTTAGAATCGCAACTGCTTAAAGCGAGTTCTTCCAGGCAACTAGCTCATCGCACTTTCTGAAGGGGCAGCTAGACTTCGTTAGCCAACGTACAACCTCGCACATTAAAAAAGTAACGTATTTACTATCAACATCACTTGAATGTTTTTTGAATTATCTTCAATGGCATGTCATGTGCAGCTATAAAATTTATGATTTCATTAAGGGGTATCGGAACGCTCTATACTGATAATGTTAAAAAGGGCTTTTTCAATGTACCTTTTCTAAAAACCTGTTGGAAATACAATCCCCAAATTGTTTTTGCAAGTTAAGCATACCTCTAATATTATATTAAAAGGAGCTTTTTTTGAAATTTCCATTAGTTTTTCTTTAAAAATTTTTTTATTTGATGTATAGTGAAAACACAGTGTTTTTCGACGGAAAAAAAATTATAAAAAAGAAATGTATACAAAATTTTGCTAAAAGCTCATTTTAGTATATACTAGAATATATAAAGAATGTGTCATGTAAGTTTTGTTGACATCAGATATATACTTTCTGAGAAAAGGTACATCGAACCTTCAAAAGTGACATTTTGAGAAAAACACATTTTTTAAAAAAAAAAGTTACCTTACCAAAACATTCCAGCTCTATATTCCAAATTTTCAGCATTTTTTAAATTTTAATCTTCTTGTTTCATTCTTTTAAGTCTTTTTACTTTTATAGTCTCCTTAGTTTTCTGTAAATTGGCAAATCTTACCCTTGTACTGCTCTCTTTGTCGAGATGTTCCATGCCAGCATGTCGCATAATATCCTCGCTCTATGTTAAGTTTTTTTAAAATATCCAGCTTTGTGTTGCATTCCCTTTATTAAAGGATGCAATAGCATCATATGTACCAAAGGAAAGTGTTTCTATGTGCACAAATGTCTTTTGGGGGACACGAAACCAAATAACATTATTAATGCTTTCATTCGGATTCTACGTGTTTCCATGCAAGCACTTTTTCAATAATTCTGGATCCGAAAGGTCCCTAAAAATAGGCCTAATGGTTTCAACAACAGCAACTGGAAGTTTATGTTTGTGGAGATAAAGTTTATTTTCCAATTGAGCCTTCTTACACTGACACCATGTGTCAAGAACCTGATGGACAAAATCCATGCTGTAGATCCGTAGATATTTTGTGAAGAAATATTGCCCATATAGCTTGTTTTATACACTTTACATTTGATAAATTTCTTCGAATGGCAAGACCATAAT
The DNA here is from genome assembly GCA_019973975.1 of Trichonephila clavata. Taxonomy (NCBI): domain Eukaryota; kingdom Metazoa; phylum Arthropoda; class Arachnida; order Araneae; family Nephilidae; genus Trichonephila; species Trichonephila clavata. The sequence continues at coordinate 31,311 of BMAO01018247.1, read as the reverse complement.
ATGTTTGCAATTGATCTATTGTTGCTTCTGTTAATCTATTTTTGCCACATAATGCTTTGCCATCTGATAATTTTTGCCCCCTCATTTTTGCTTTGAAACATCAGAGGCGAGATCCCACCCGTTTCATAACATACCCTAAAGAAATTTTAAAAAATGACGTCAAACTTCAAGCTGACCCAAGAGGAAGTGCAATGTTTATCTTTTTTCTGTTCATTTAAATCAGTGATTCGCGTTTAGACGATTCTTTAAAAACAAAATTTCAGCACTTCTAATTAAGCTAGAGATAAAAATGAGGTATTTTTGGAAAGGTACTGAGCTGAAGAATTTAAAAATGCAATAACCTGAAATTCACCTTTTAAAAAATTTTTACCTTTCCAACTTTTATTTCCAACTCTCTCTCTCCCCTTAACTCTTATTTTGTTGAAATTTCTTGTTCCGAAATTTGCCCACAACACTAGTTGTTGTATAACGCAATGAAAATTTATTATTGGATGATCAATTTCATTGTGAAATAATTTAACAAACCCTATTTCTGATCCATTCATGTTAGGAGCTCCATTTGTTTAACGTAAAGAATATATTTTAATCTATTTTGAATATTTTTAGTTTTGCTACTATGTTAAACAGATTGAAATAGTAATAAAAATGTATGCATATCATTCGAACTAATTACAAAGTTATTATTGCTGTAAATCTTTTACATACTCCACTTTAATATTACATCTTTACGAGAAACTAGTTTTTAATTTTTTTTAATCCAAATTAGATGATTCATGACACAAACTTTTCGTTAAACTCTCTGCTAGCCACTAAAAATGCAACACACTGAAGGAAACATGCTAAATACTTGAAATTTACATTATGCTTTGGCGGTGATGAAATATGCTAATCATTAGCATTATTATGCAGACGCATATCACGGGCGACCGTAACGCCCCCCACAAGCGCTATGTAAGGGAAAAACAGATTGACGATTTGAAGTACGGTAATTTTTTCCCCCAGTAAATTGTTAACCTATGCCTCGTGAAAGACATCGAACATCTTTTGACTAAGTCTCTGAATTCCACCAAGGAAGAATAGTAGCCTAGAGGGATTGCGGATTATCCTTCAGAGAAATCGGCCAACGCGTTGGACGAAATCAAGCAACTGTGATGGGGATTTGTCATTGCTGGATGCAAGAGGAAACGACGGACCGACGGGGCCGATCGTACCCACCTCGTTGCACAACTGACAGTGATGACAGGCGGATTGTGTGCGTGGCAGTGATGGATTATACAGCCACATCATTAACCATATCACAACATATTCAGTCAGTTACGTATCATTCGGTGTCTGCTCGTACCATTCGACGCCATTTGCAGCAGAGTGAAATGTCCGCAAGGCGTTCATCGCTTCGTTTACTCTTGACAAGAAACCACATTCGCTTGCGCCGCCAATGGTGCGATGAACGGCGGACATGGACAACGGAATGGAACCACATAGTGTTAACTGAAGAACCCCGCTTCTTCTTGCAGCATCACGACGGTGGAATTGGATTTTGGAGACACCGTGGTGAGAGGCTGCTGAATTGCTGCGTTATGCGTCGCCACACTGGTGATGCAACCGGTATGACGAATTGGGGTGGTATTGAATTTCACTTCCGTACCCCTCTCGTACGTATTGAGGGACACTTAACAGCCAGCGCTACATCTGTGAGGTGTTGGAGCCCGTGGTCCTCCCATACATTCAGCGCTTTCCCCCAGTCACATTCCAACAGGATAATGTGCTACCCTACGTGGTATGCAATGTTCAGGAGTTATTCTTTACCCATAAGATTGAATTGTTTCCCTGGCCTGCTTGTTCTCCCGATCTATTGCCAATCGAAAACGTGTGGTTCATGCTTGCACAAAGACCGGCTTATTATAAATCCCCCCCCTACTACACCGGATCAACTTTGACAATATGTAGTAGTCACTTGGGCTGCTGTACCCCTAGGATACATTCAAAGCCTCTTTGATTCTATGCCAAGGCGAGTGTCAGCGGTTACAGCCAAGAGTGGTGGCTACACTAACTACTGATCATCCGCACGTCACAAGAGGCTGTAATTTCAATCGTTTGATCTTTGTGCAGCATGTTATCTGCCAAATAAATTTCCCTGTGACATCTCTGGTCCTTCTCGGCGTTGCCTTGTGTGTGGCCAGCGGCGTCACTGGAACTTATTTGCTGAAGTAGCACTCTGAAGCAACACAAAAACTATTGATGACGAATCGTGTAGCTTTGAACCAAGTAACCCCCCCCCCTACTGCACCTCACTCTCCAAACTCATACTAAAGCTGCGTGAGGACTTTGAGTCACACCCAATTAAAAAAAGATCGAAATTTATATTAACGTCGCACTATAAAGTAACACGAGGGCTATTGGGGACGGACCTCGTAATTTTTAAGCCTCGCTCAAATGGCACCTGGGCTAGCACTCTACTCTCCAAACTACCACACCACGCCAATGGAAGGACTTTGATCTCAATATAGGGCCGTGGTAGCCTAGTGGTCAAGGTATTGGATCATGGCTAGCATGTCATGAGTTCGAGCCCAGTACCACTGAAGACCCGCCGTGTAGGGGTGCGATGCACGTTAAATCTACCGAGAGCTGAAACGTCCTTCCGATCGTGTGGTAGTTAGGAGAGGATGCCATGGTTCAAATGATGAGGTCCGTCGCCTTCGTGTAGCTGAACAGTGATACGTTAATACTTGATCTCAATCTATTCAACGCGCATCAGATCCTTGCGCACAGCCCCAGGACTCGAATCCACAACAAGCCGGCTACGCGTTAAGCGGGCAGTGAAGAGGAATGTGGATATCTCTTGGAGAGTTCAGGTCCGAAATGAATAAAAACAGAGAGTATATATAACTAGTCACACACACATAATGTTATACATACAACACACTCACACAGTGTTGTTTCTAAAGTAAGCCAAAAAACTCTGTGAAAGAGGAATAAGCCTCAAAAATTTAATTTACAAAAGTTAATAATAAAATATTTTAAGGTTCTGGTTTCCCCCATAATAAGAATCGAATTTTGTAATTTATTGCCATACGTTTTTCCTTTAGTCGAATTAATATTGAGCCGCGTACAGTATAAACCTTCAACCCATTAAACGGAATGTTTTTACCGAAATGAATTAAAAAACATATTATTTCAAAAGAGTTATATGGAAAATATAACAAAATTATTGTATAAGATACTTATTTTTTAATGCATTCACAGTACCTTAAACTTATTTGTCCATTATTTTTTAAAAGTGGAACATTCTTTTGAAATTAAACTGCATCTCAAACATCATTTAAAATTTTTGCTCTTTTGAGGATAAAATGAAAATATAATTCTTCAGCAAAAATACTTCTTAAAAGGAAAATAGCAAAATAATAATGACATGTCGAAGTATTTATTTTTTATACCATAATTTTTTAAGTCCTTTGAAATGGTACATCAGAAATTAATTTTTCTTTACTTAATTGAATATTAACTTTTTAAATCTTGATTGAAAGAAAAGGAACATTTCTTTTAGCATTTATTTTGAAATCTTTTAGTTTGAAAATTCGGAAAGCGAAAAATGAAAATTCAATATTTCTGATGCATTTATATTTCGTTAAAAGAATAATATTCCTTTTCTTCTTCTATTTAAAGCAGACTCCCCCAATTAATGGGAAAGCTGTCAAAAGCATCCCCCCCTCCCCTTTTTTTTACAAAAGTTAGGTTAAAATCCGTTTGATTTTCGCTCTACTCTCAGTTCAATTTGAGAGTAAATGCTCTAAAGGAATCGCCGACGGGGCTGCGAGGGAAAAAGGGGAATCAAAACAACATTTGCCGACAAAGAACTTGGATTTTTTTTTACACAGACCAAATATGGAAACTTGAACAAATCCCAATTTATTATGAACCTCAATTTTTCCAAAGCAGCTTCCAAAACCTTTTAATGCAATTATTGTAAAAGATTGTTGCCTCTCCCAATTGTTGTTTTGCGGAGAGAATTTTCCGGAGGTATTTTTATACAATTTAAAAGGGAAAACGAGAAAATAGTTTTTATAGGGGAAAAGAACTACTGACACACACACACACACACACACACACACACACACACACACACACACACACACACACACACACACACACACACACACACATGCTTGTATTTCTACAAATTTTTATAGACTTTAAAAGGGACTTTCAAATGGGAAATAAATTGTTCTATTATTTTGAAATTCAATCTGTATCAGAAATTGTGAAATTCTAGATTAGTATGACTTAAGTCTTCATATTACAATTTTCCATTTATATTATCCATTGTAAGATGCGGAATTGATTCCACGTGATTTTAATGCATTATAATATAATGTAATGCATTCAATTTTCAGTTAAAAATTAGACGTGCGAGCGAATTAATCATGAAATATTTTAATGGATTGATTTGATTTTTTTTATTAACGCGTCGCACCTTGATGTTGTATAAGGTTATTGGGGGGGGGGGGGGCATGATTTTGTGGCCATGACAACTGGGCTACTACGGTCACAATTTATTCTACGGAGAAAAGGAAATTTAATTAAAAAATTACACCTTTGCATTGTTGCCACCAGGTCGACAGTGTCAGATCGAGGCCCACAAAATTCAGCGTGGCAAGTGTTACGTCTGTCGTTAGCCGCAGCTTTGAGCAATCATACGGGTGACTGTACAATTTGGCTCCGTTCCAGCCCAATTTTGAGGGAAAATACCCTAAATGGGAAGACAGAGGCCTCCAAACTCTCTTCCCATTCCACGAAACTCTCAAGAGGACTTGCGGCTATCCGAATATTGAGAGTGCCTCCCAGCCGCACGGGCACTATACATTTACAAACAACCATGTCTTTGAGATTTGAACCCAGGCTCTACCACACAACAGTCAGCATCACTAACCACTATACCGGATGGGTGCCCCCCTATATTTTGTGCAGCCATATTTTAAATTGAAAATGGGCTTTCAAAGATTTTTTCAAATTAAAATTTCGACGCAGCAGATTTAGTTAGAAGCTTATTAAACAACAATTATTTATAAACAACTAAATAAGTTTTAAAATATCTTCTAAACTGTTTTTAGTATTTATTCGTTTTTCTTGATCTTAGTGCAGTGCTTCTCAAACTTACACTATTGGCGACCCAATTTTCAAGCATAATTTTTATAGCGCCCATCTTATGCACTAATAATGTATTGAATTCAATAATAATGAACTTGGCGCTAAAGCTATAATACGTACTTAATTATAAACCGTACAAATGAACAAAATTATTAAATTTTGTACATGTTACTTTTAAATAATATATATTTTAAGCAAATGATTTTTAAATAATAGGATAGTTATTATGTTATTTTTTTTTACTCTCGCTAATTTTTAAATTGGAAGTGATTGCAAAATGATATTTAGTTAAACATTTATTTCCTCCACCATCCATTTCTAAATATACAAATGTCATTAGAAAAATAGTCTAGTCCTGCGATACTCAACCTGCGGCCCACCAGGCCTTTTTAAGTGGCCTGGTCATAAGCCATTGCTCTGAGAAATTTATTTATTTATTCATGAAAATTTGATGGGAAATTAATTGTTAAAAAATCAAATATATTGTTACAATTTTGGTATTTAAATTCTGTTTATAATGTTAAATTATGTCAAAACTACTATTCTGCTTGAAAAATAGTGCAGGATTAATGTTTATTGCATGTAAACATGTGAATTAGATCAATTGCTATGGGACCTTGTAAATAACATGGAGCCCTTTGGGTATCTCGCCAATTTGGCGAGATATCGTTTAGTTGGCGACAGTTTTGGCAACTTATTTTGTCGCCAAATTTGGTGATATTTGACGACTTCCGGTTCCGGGCGGTTTTCCTATTTTCTGGAATGTTCTTCCACTTTCGCCGTGTCTATATAAGGCATACTGAAATGCAACATGGGGCAGCATAACTTCAGTACAGCCAATAGAGAGCTATTTCACCCAGTCACAACCGCCAATCACAGGTCACCCTCTCCACCTCACATATCTGAACAAGAAAATCCTTAAGGATCATCAGTCAAGACGACAACGCAATCAATCAGGGAGAGCATCGCCCCCACCAATCAGGAGGACTCTCCGCTCCAACCAGTCCCTCCCACTTTCATGCAACAATCACTTTCTAGTTACGGGACGGAGGAACGCTATGCGTTCCATGTCCCAATAAAAAGACATTAGCGTCCAACATGGGGCAGTTGTTATTCAGATTTCTTGAAGCTCAGACGCGCCTGCAGCCTCTGTTACTTTACGGGTGATTCCGTTGTGATTTATGCCGAAGAGAGTACGAAAGCCTACGGCTTTGAATTTGATCTATTCTCCACTGGATCAGTTGTTGTGTTACTGTTGTTGTATTACTGTGACTTCGGCTGTTCTTATGCCTTTCTGAACATTGTAGTCTTCATTGGGCTGATAATAAAGAACTGTTATATCGCTGTCCTGATTAAAGTCTATTCAATCCCTGAACCCAACAGTGAAATTCGTTACAATATCAATTTTTCTTTTTGCTGTCGATGTCGTATGGGTGCGCGAATTGATATTTTTTTCCTGAGTAGTGATAGCAGACAACATTGAATTACCGACCCTTTTATGAGTGGAACTAATTTTTAACAATCTCTCATAAATGCAAGTGAAAAATATTCGAAGAAAATAGATTGCTTCATGGCGATTGGGAAATTGACTATTTTGTAGTGAAAAACAAGCATGGTTCAGTAATTGTTTGATTTGCCACGAAAGTGTATTTAAAAATTACCAATAAACAGGAATCGTCCAATGACACTTTTCCTCGAAGATATCTTTCAAGAGATGATAAATAGGCTTTCTTAAATAATCTTTACAACAGCGAAAAAATATTTGTCAGTAATAATGTCTCAGCGATAACAAAGCCACTTTATGAAATTTGTTATATCATTAGTTATCATATGAAACCGTTTAATGGTGCGGAAATTGTGAAAGAATAGTCTTAAATGCTTCCAATTTAGAAAAATTCAATGACCAAAATAAAAAATAATTAAAAAAAAGCAAAATTGGAGTTATAATATTTTGTGATCAATTTCCATATTTTTAATTTTTCGATGTCATCTTGATCTTAAAGCACCCCCTGCCCCCCTTAATCCTGATGTTGCGGCTCTCGTGAAATAGCTATCATATGTGTGCAGCCCGGCAGAAAAAAAGTTTTTTTTTCTTCCGATACCTCTAGTCTAGTCTGTTGCTCTCTCATTCACCACATCTGGCATTCTCGCAAACGTTTGCGTCAGTCTAGGTAACCCATCGGATGTCTGCGCAAAACATGTAAAAATGCTGTACCGCGTTCAATTCCAATCAATTTTTGTCGAGTCGATACTTCTATAGCTACCGAATCTATCTTGAATGTGCCTTTTATAATTTGCACGCGCGGTATTTGTAATTCACAGTATTAAGTATTTACGGCAGTAGCTTAAAACAAAATCATAGATACACTTTTAAGTGGTAAGCGAACATTCGACGATAGTAAAGTATCGACAAGTACACAGACGAACATGGGGTTCCGAAAGTTAAATCAAGGAAATATATTCCGAAGAATACTTAGTTTTGGATTTACCATTACTGAAGTAAATGGAGAACAAAAAGTGATGACTTAAATATTTGAAAACTTACAAATCCGAAGGACTTGCGGAAGTTGTTTTTAAAACCATTGAAAATCAGTTAGCTATGTTGGCAAAGAATTTTAAAAAGTATTTTCTTGCTGAGGACAGCTTGATAGCAAGTTACGAGTGGGTTAGGGATCCATTTCAAAATACTTCAGAAGGGCTCTCAGCTGAAAAAGAAGAAATCTTCATAGATTTTAATTAAATTAAAAGTCAAAAAAGTCAACGAAATTAAAAGTCATTTTTGTTACAAATCGTTTTTTGAATTTTGGGCAGAGGTGGACGTTGAATTTTCTACAGTGAAAACAAAAGCATTTCTTATACTATGCTACCCCATTTTCAACATCCTATCTTTGTGAAACCAGATTTTCTGCGGTGGCTGCTTTGAAAACAAAGTAAAGATCTCAGATAAATACCGAAAAATAACCCAATATGTCAATTTAAAATATTAAACCTTCCTTTGAAAAATTTTGCTCTGCAAGGTGTAACGTATGTGCGTCCCCCCCCCCTTGAGACATCTGGGACTTGCTTCCCACGGCCGGGTCAGTTTTAGAAGAATGATGACCACACGTGCAAAACCACCTGCAGTCGCTAATATACTGCGACGGACGTGTCTTAATTAGCCCCTGCAACCTTTGACCCGAGGGAAGCATTTCGCCTCAACCGGATGTGGGGGTGAAAGGGGACGCGCGGACGTCGGTAAACCGCAGAGAGAAGGGAGAACAGCGCGGAAACTTTGCCTGGAACGGACACCAACAAGATCCCTCCCTCACAAAATTATTTTGGACTTTAAAATCATCCCATAGTGAAACTTGTATATTAATGTAAATAATAGCTGTGACAATTAAACTAAATTATATTTCAAACACGCTACCATTATTGAATCAAACGTCACAGCATTAACGAAAGTGGTGTCAGCGCTAAGGATTAATAAAAAAATAACAGAGATTACCGGACCCGTGAGAGGAGGTGATTTGGTGATTCTGGTTTATTACGGGAGCTCTGCAAACTGCACGTAGAAAAAACTCAAGACGCATGAGCTTGGAAATAAGGATAAAACTATCCTTTAGAGAAAAGAAAAGCAACTCAGAAGGCCGAGATTTGATAGTGGATAAGCTATCCCATCAATAAAGAAAATCCTTTTGTGTGTGTTGTGGAAATTGAAATCATCTTTAAAACAGGAAATGTCAACCGGATCTTCGGTATTCCCAAGTTCTAGCAAATAGTACTTCAAAAGGGGTGAGTACTGTTATATTTCTTGAGTTGTATTAGTTGCTTTCTAAAATTTCTACTACAAATTTTGAGATACTTAGTGTTTTTTCTTGCATGGGAACAATGTTATTGTGGTTCTAGAGAATTGTAAATACGAGTATTGTGTGCAACTTTTAGCTTAAGATTTATTGTGTTTTTAAGTTTCTTGATAATTTTGATTATATTACAGTGTTAAAATTTTTCTTTGTTTGTTTCTGCGTTTGCATAGGACCAGTGCTATTGTGATACAAGAGAGTAGTAAATATTGTGTGAATTTTAACAAATATATTGTGCTGATATTGTTCAAAAATGGCTTTTCTCGGAAAAGGGAAAAAGCAAGATATGTTGCTACTCGCAGAGGAATTAGGGATAGATGTCACACCAAACATGACTGTCCCTAACCTCAAAACCGCAATCACTAACAGTGAGGGTTACGAAGAGGAATTCGTAAAAAATCTGTTTGAGACTATTATTGCAAATAGGAAAATTGAAGAGGAATGGGAAAGGGCAGAAAAAATTAGATTTGAAGAATCAGAAAGAGCAGAGACCTTGAGATTAGCGGAGCACGCGTTGAAAGAGAAAGAATTACAATTAAAATTTGATCTAGAAAGATTTAAAATAGAATCCGGACATAGGGTAAACGATGAATCAACCGGCTGTATAAATCCCCGTTCTGTAACCTCGAATGTAAATTTAAGAAAATTAATCCCAGATTTTAATCCAAATCAGTCAGATATTAGTTTGTATTTGGTGATTTTTGAACGTCAGGCTAAAAGGGCTTTAATTGAAAAAACAGACTGGGTAGGGCATTTATTAGGTTTGTTACCTTTGGATATCGTGCAGTTCATTGCTCGCGAACCGGAGGAACAAGCAGAAAATTATGACTATATTAAAAAAACTATTACTTAAACAATTTAAGTTAAGTCCGGAAGTCTTTCGCCAGAGATTTGTTCAACACCAAAAGAAATCGGATAGTACCTGGAAAGACTTCACCTTTGAAATGACTAACTATTTAGAGGAGTGGCTAATCGGCCTAGAGATCGAGTCGTTTGAGGACCTTAAAGATTTAATGGTTGTCGACCAACTAAAAAAACGCGCGTATGCTAGTATGAGAGAACATTTCTTAGATGATTGGGCGAATCTCAAATCATCTACTCAAATAGCCGAACTCTTTGACAACTACGAGGATGTCAGGAAAATAAATTCAAAAACCGTGGATAAATTCAGCAGGAACGAGAGAAATTTGACAACTTCCGGGCTTAAGGAGAAGACTAGGTTCGGGGAAATTTCCCCTAAACCAGTGGTTTCTCTTCCTGAGGGCGATAGGGGGAGAGTTTTCGAAAGACACGTGATACGAAAATGTTTTCATTGCCACATGCCCGGACATATAAAGGCGGCATGCCCGAAATTAAATAGGAATAAAGCAATGGAGTCTCTCAATAATATTGAAGGGAATGGGAACTCGGATTTTCTTAATTCATATATAGCAAAGGGCTCTGTGAATGGTCAAGAAATAAATATACTACTTAGGGATACGGGGGCAACAATAGATTTGGTGTGTGCTAAATACATTAATTCTTCTTCCTTCTCCAGTGAAAAGGTCTGGGTAAAACAACCGTTAAGCTCAGAATTGGTTTGCTTACCCTTGGCGGTCGTGGAAATTTCCGGAAACTTCGGAACGGTGCAAACTAAAGCAGCAGTTTGTGGTAATCATTTAAATCAACATGGTCGGTATTTGCTCGGAAACAAAACGGCCGAACTAATAAAAGAAAATTTAGGCTATGATTTTCTTTCAGTTGAGGTAGTCAATGCTGTTCAGACAAGGTCTCAAACCACAGCGGCTAGAAGAGAAATAGAGTTAAATAGCTGTAGCGATAGGAAAGGGGAAGATGTTTCTCCGGAGGCAGAGGATCAAATTTTAATCCCTGAACTGCAGGAATATGTCCCGGAGTTAGAGCGGCTAAAAGTTACTCGAGAAGAGTTAATCGAAGCTCAAAGAAATAGTGAGGAGGTTAAACCTTTATACGAACAGGTAGTCAGTCAGATGCAATTTAAGAGGAAAACTTGGTATGATAAAAATGCAGTAAAACGCGAATTTAAGGATGGAGATTTAGTACTTGTTTTGGCTACATCTCGAGCGAATAAATTAGCAGTACAGTGGATAGGTCCTGGGACGGTTTTAAAAAAAATTTCCGAAACGAACTATTTGGTAGAAATTCCCCGCAGACGAGAAACCTCTCAAATCTATCATATAAATATGCTAAAACCGTAGTATAAAAGGCCGGAACATGTTAGTTTAATAATTACCGATGAAGCACACCAATCTCTCGCAGACCAGGATTTAGAAATCCCATACTTAGAAAACAATTCCATCATTTATGATTTCGAGGATGTCATCCAGGCTAGCGAGTTAGACAAATGTCTCCAAGACACACAAATCAATCAGCTGCGCGAATTACTAAATAAACATTCTAAATGTTTCTCAAACGATCCCGGTTTAACTAATCTGGTTGTACACGAGATCCAGTTGGTTAATGATAAGCCAATTAGAACGAAGCCGTACCGAATGTCGCACCGACAAAATGAAATTTTAAAAAACGAAAGTAATCGAATGTTAAAATTAGGAATCATTGAGGTAGGAGAATCGGATTATATGTCCCCTATGATTTTAGTTGAGGTACCTGGCAAGGATCCTCGACCTTGTGTCGATTATCGGAAATTAAACGGAATTATTAGAACGGAGTACTTTCCTCTACCCAACATCGAAGAACGCGTAGAACAGGTCTCCTCCGCTAAATTTATTACCATTTTAGATTTATCTAAAGGATATTGGCAAATTCCTCTGAGTAAAACTGCACAACGATACGCAGCTTTTTGTACTAGTTTTGGTACTTACAGACCCCTAAGAATGAGTTTCGGATTAAAGAATGCCCCATATTTTTTTTAGTAAACTCATGGCAGGATTACTAAACGGTCTAGAGCATTTCGTTGTCCCTTATCTAGACGATATCGCTATCTTTTCGGATACGTGGGAGTCACATCTTAAACATGTGGAAATAGTACAGCAAAGAATCAGGAGATCCCAATTAACAATAAAACCCTCGAAATGTAAGTTTGCACAACAGAATGTCAAATTCTTAGGTCATGTGGTGGGTCAGGGGTTCCGCACTCCTTCCGAGGTCAAAGTTCAGTCTGTTCTTGAGTTCCCTACCCCTCGTACAAAAACACATATACGAGCGTTCCTTGGTTTAGCGGGGTACTACAGTAGATATATAAATCTGTTCTCGGTAATAGCCGCACCGTTGACAGACGCGTTGAAGGGGAAGGCAAGACGCGGGGAGGTTAATTGGACAACCGACTGTGAAAATGCATTCCGAGATTTAAAAAAGAAGCTAACTGATAAGCCCGTCTTGTACTCGCCAAATTTTGTGAACGGGAGTTTATCGTTCAAACCGACGCCTCTGATTATGGCATGGGGGTGGTGTTAACTCAATTAAATGACCAAGGAGAGGAGCACCCAATCCTTTATCCGAGTAAAAAATTTTCAGATGTTGAGAAACGTTATTATACGACCGAGAAGGAATGTGCTAGTATTGTGTTCGCAATTAAAAGGTTACATTATTATTTAGATGGAAATTCATTTTTAGTTATGACCGACCACAACCCTTTAGTATGGTTAAATAAAAACGTTAGTTCTAACCCTAGATTAATGCGATGGGCTTTGGCATTGCAACCATATAATTTTAGAATTGTACATCGATCGGGTAAAAGTCATAAAAATGCAGATAGTCTCAGCAGATCAGCGATCGATGATTAGGAATTGATAGTCATGTTTGTTTGTCGTGATTATTATTTGTGGAATATTGTTAATTGCAAATAGTTAATAAATGGAGTCAATCATGTGTATTTGCTTATGATTAGTAATTGTCGGTAAACAATGTTTCTTACTAATACTGAAATTAATTTTGAATGGATATGTATGTTTAAAGGATCCACACATGGAATGTAATAATATTGAATTGCTTAATATGTGTTCTACCTTGGGTTTATTATGGATCTGTCTTATTATTCATTAGTATTACCCCTTAATGAGGATATTGGGAAGAATGTTTTATGTGTAAGATGGTACCTTAAGCATATTATAGCAACATGTTTTTTATTATGTTTTTAATAAGTACTGTGTATGAGTGTTTAAAATTTTAATATGAATACTTCTTATATTGGTAATGATTATTCTTTCGTGATTAGCATTTGTGTAAGTTCCCTTGCAAGAACACTCACTCGCGGTAAGCATTTCGAATTTAATTGTAAGTTCATTAGATTTAATTACAACTCAGAAAAATGACAGCACTTATTCAGAGGAATATTTTCCCTGTGTGTCCTACAACTCCAAAGGTCAGTCACCTCTGTTACCATCATTGACCCTGAACTTTTCCTTACGAAAAGTCTGAAAGAGGGGAGGAAAAGCTGTAACGTATGTGCGTCCCCCCCCCCTTGAGACATCTGGGACTTGCTTCCCACGGCCGGGTCAGTTTTAGAAGAACGATGACCACACGTGCAAAACCACCTGCAGTCGCTAATATACTGCGACGGACGTTTCTTAATTAGCCCCTGCAACCTTTGACCCGAGGGAAGCATTTCGCCTCCACCGGATGTGGGGGTGAAAGGGGACGCGCGGACGTCGGTAAACCGCAGAGAGAGGGGAGAACAGCGCGGAAACTTTGCCTGGAACGGACACCAACAAGATCCCTCCCTCACAAAATTATTTTGGACTTTAAAATAATCCCATAGTGAAACTTGTATATTAATGTAAATAATAGCTGTGACAATTAAACTAAATTATATTTCAAACACGCTACCATTATTGAATCAAACGTCACAAAGGACAGCCCATGGAAGTCGCTAATAATTATTAAACTTGTTCTTAATTTAGTATTAAGAAATTAGTTAAAAATACCTGGTGCAGTACACACACATTAAAAGTATACTGGCTGAAGTACCCGCTCTTTGCACTAGTTCATTAAAAAAATAAAACATTATTCATGATATAATATCTGAATTGGAAGGAGAGTAAAACTAAGTGCACGACGATGTATACAAAAATGTAAGATGACTTTTTAAAATGAATGATCACATTGTAAATTACAGTTCAGAAATGATCTGTAATTTTTTAAGCCTCACAGAATTAGCGTTTCAAATTAATGTTAAATAATGAAAAAGAATATAAAATTCCGATGAAGAATAATTGTGTTATTTTTAATATTTAAAGCGAGAAGACTTCAAAACCCCTTCTTAACCCAGGAGCAGGCACGCACTCGATACTAACGTTAATGGTCGTGCGGGGTGACTCAGTCACCCCAATCCTTTTTTTATAATTATTTTTAGTGTACACGATAAAATCATAATTCCAGTGAAAAATTAATTAAGAGAAAGTATACTTACCTACTTTCAAGGACTTTTCAATTTTTCTTTGATAATTTGAGAAAAAAAATCCAATAAAAAACTGAACCTAAATGATTGAAATGTGCATGACTTTAATAAAGGACACAATCACTTTTTTTCCCACTACTATTACAGGAATTGGCAGGCAAAACTGTCATATTTTATTCAAGTTATTGTAGTTTTACTGTCCCTTGAGGGTCGACAAATAGCATGTTGAACTTTTCTTGCTTGTGTGTTTTTGACAGGACGTAGTGTGTCTTGTGGTTCACTTATGGCTGCTTATTTAGTTGATGAAGCTCTTTAGAAAGCATTTGAAAATATTCCTTTCGTCTCATGTTCATCGCTTTCCTAAAATTAACTTTCGCTGTCATAAGTAATATGCATTATTTCATCAGGTTCTTCCCTTGCTTAATTGGGATGAAAAGTGAATTAAGTCTTTGTTTTCTTCGTACAGCTAAAATACTGTATTTCAATAACAATAACAGTGATGAATTTTTTATCTTCCTCAAACATTCTTTGATTCTGGATCTGGGTTATGTTTTTTCTCAGAAAGAGTCGTATTTTAGCTTTAAAAAAACGTAATAAAAAATCTCTCATCGTGGGATTACAGCATTTCAAACAAATTTTTTTTATTTAGCTGTAGGATCAAAGATTGAAGCTTTTATTTTTGATGACGTAATATCGCCAGATGATATATAAATCATGTCAGTGTAAATGCGTATTTTTTTATTATATCAGAAAGTATATTTTGTGTGTTTTACTTCATTCCAGTTAATTTTTGGAAAATCTTTTATTTTCGATATGCTCGCGCCCTCTTGTAGTGTTATCACGCCCCCCAGGTTGGATTGCCCCACAGTTTTAGAAATGCTGTCTTAGTGTCATACAAGTTCAACCAGATATGATTAAAAAAAAAAGTCGGCCATTTTTCTGTGTTTTAGAATTCTTCATTTTTCTGACCCCCATATTTTTCGACATACCGGTTAACGAAGTTATATGTTTGAGTGGTTGACAGTTCCTTTCTGGAAGTCACCTTTTGTAGAGAGAGAGAGAGAATCTATTAACAATAAAAATAAATTACACTCTTATTGTGGTTGATTACTTACCGCCACACTTCTTTTAGATATTAACAGCAACGAACTTTTTCTAGGAATTAACATCTTCCTTTATCTGCATGTTTCGTGGATAATTTACTATGAAAATATTACCATGAATGTGGGAACAGCTTAGTTTTCATTTAAAGAAACCCGACTTTTATGAATAACGATAAACCATGGGAATTGTTGAAAGTTAAAGCAAATGAAATTCTTTGCGCCTTTTGTCGATAAGCAATTAAAAATGATGGGCGTGGTTGTCATTAAACAATGGCATCACGTTACCAGAAATCGGCCCGTTTCTTAACTTTGGGGATTTCTATTGATGTGGTAGCGATAATAGACAAGTACAGGTAAAGACTTTCTTTTATAGTATGCTTCGTATAAAGAAGATTTTTGAATACAAAATCATACAAATATGAGAATACGTAACATTTTTTTATTAAACTAAAAAAAAAAAAATTTCAGTTTTTGTGTACGTTGTCAATCTAATTTCTGACAATAATTCAAATAAAAGGGTCGTTCTTAAAAATTATCATAACGTATTTTTGCTTTTTGATGTGGCTCTGATAGCTTGGTTATTAGAATAATGTAAGAGAAGGAGTCGTGGGTATACAAGTCCTGCAGTAGAAATGGTGCATGTTAGAGATCCTCACGCTGATACGTACATTTAATACTCACGTACGAATTAAAAGTGTGTGGTGTTGGCTCAGATGTGTCGTCCTCGCCACCTTGACTGTTATTCCAATTTCTGAGATTCATCGCCCGTAATTCTCTCGTTTCGAAATGTGACGTTGATAAGCAATTCATTAACCCTGTTCTCATTAGTTAGTTATTTACAGCTTCTTCGCGAGGAATCCTCCTGTAATTTCTAGTGCCATGTGAAAAAAGCAATTAATCTTTCGTTGTTAATTTTTAAAAAGTATTTTGATTGTAGAAGATGAAATTCTAAATAAATGTTTTTTCCCTTTACTTTTAGGCATTTTTGCTTATTTTAAATTGTGTAGAAATTTTTTTCCTTTAAAACTTCGAACCCTCTCCTATCCTAAAATAAAAGGAAAGAAACGGAAACAGTATTTCGGTAACAGAACAAAAACTGTACTTCAAAACTAAGATATTTCGACAGGAGAAATCCCTCGTGTGAACCATTAAGCGTTTCCTTTCTTCAAACAATGTGTTGACAACCAGACTACAAGTCTTTTGATCTTTCTCTTCGAAAGATCGTACCTCTGAGATAAAACATACAGTACTTTCCCCTCGAGTGTTCAGGTTAGTATCTCCATCAGGAAAGAAACCCCTCTCGGTAATTCGTTTTGCAGATCAGTCAAGCGTAGCAATTTGAAGAGACAGCGAATATTTATTTCTGATACTTGTCACACACACACAACTTCTGGTAACTCACAAAACAGAATTTATCTTCATTACTCTTCGTCTGCTGGTGATGTCACTCTACAGCATATGGTTCTCTTTCACAGATTCATCACTTTGGGGAAAAATAATTGCGTCTTCAATGTCAGTACGTCCATAATGAGTATACTGATTATCAAACACTTTGAAATAAAAAAAAACATAGTCTCTTTTTTTATTTAAAATTTGCAACGTTGTATAAAAATACTTGTCTCAGAAAAAAAATATGGAGATTGCAAACATTTCTGAACCTCTGTCTTATAAAAATCAATATTTAATTTTTTTAAAAATAGATGCCGAAAAGTTCTAAGAGTATCGATAAACAGCATTTTTCTTCGAGTGGCTTACCTTACTGTTTCAATAGTTTTCGTCGCATTCCCCGAACTTTTATTTCTTTTTATTTCCAGATAAAAATAAATTTAAAAGACAGATCAGATATACTTTACTTCCATTTTTCTTATTACTTGAGAAAGACTTATAGTAGGCTTCCTGGAAAATCTCTAAATGGAGAGGGAAGATCTCTCTCATCAGACATTTTCAAAATACTCGGTCAGAAAAAATATAAGTATTTCTCTTTGCTACATTCCTACAAATGCCGTGTTTTGTAAAAAAATATTTTACATGTAACAAAGTATAACATCACTCTGTAGTATGTAGTATAATGCTTTTTTCTAAATTTAGAGAAATGTGTTTCTGTATTTAAGCAATTATCATCAAGATTTCTCACATTGACAGGATGTGGAAGTTTGAATGTCAGCTCAGATGCTGTTTCCGTAAGCGTGGCATACAATTACGAGGTACGTCGCGAACTGCCTCGTGTTTCTTTAAGAATGCGACATGAGTTATCAATCACCCAAGAACGAAATGGATTTCGAATTCTAACACGATTAAAAATCTTCTGGCAAGTCTGATACAACATAGAGGTTCAAATGAAAATTCTTTAATGTGTATTTAAAAATTATTTCATTTTACATTGTGGTGGAATGTCACTGATTCTCTACCCAAGGTTACTTGTAACCTAAAACGAGTCTTTATACGGTAAAAAATAAGCGTAAGACTTCTTTTCGTATTGGCTAGTGGAGTCATTAAGTATAAACGTAGCACTCTGAAACGATCCTTGGTCCCTTTGAACCGTGGTCAAGTGAGAAAAGACTTTGAGCTTCGGCAGATTTTTCGTGCATCAGCTCCTCTAGAGAGCGGCTTATTTTTAGGAACGAACGTCAGTAAAAATTATTTCAGTTGTTATGACTTCGAATAAACTGCTTTTGAATGTGCTGCCATAGCTGAATGCTAACATTCAGCTATGGCAGCAACAACTTGAGGGTTGGTGCATGGAGAATCGTTTTCAAAGAAAAGGTAAAATTAATGTAGGTTTATTGTTTAATTATTAACGTCATGCTGAAATGTAACACTGAGGCTATTGGGTTTGGGCAGTGTCATTTTGTACCACGGTTAAAGGACAAGGACGGAACCCGAGTTGGTACCCCCAAGCTCTGAATTTCTAAAGGATACCGATGTAACGGTTTCTGTGTTCGCGGTTCTTACAAATACATTTTACTTTTTAATACTTTTTCTCTGATGTTGCATGATTATGAAACTTCTTTCTATAAAAGAACCGCGATTTATGTTAAGGAGAGTTGCTAATTAAAGTAAAGTGAAGAAAGTAGGTGATTGTTGTCAAACGGAATCTAAGAAGTCTTAGAAGTTAATTTTGGAAATAGCCGTGATTCAAGTGGAAAAGAATCGACGGGCCATTCTAGGACTAGCATGATTGTTGAGGATATTCTGTCGATACGCATAGTTAGTTTCTAGATAGATAGTATAGAATTTAAGCTGATACGCGTTTCCATGGCTTAGGTCAAATTTCGACAATGATAATAAAGTGCGTACTTTAAGAAAATGTCCCATCCTTTGGTGAACCCTCATGCTTCAGCGGGCGAGAGTTCGCGACACAGTTGCCTACATGACCTTGAAATACAAAATAATACAAACAAAAAGCAATTGCAAGACTCTCGTACACAGAAGTGTAATCTGAAAGAAGACTTTGAGCCAATGCAGATTGAACGTGAATCGCTCTCCTACAGGGCGGGTCTTCAATGGTACTGGGCTCGAGTCCGTCGCATTGCCCACTAAGCTTCCGTGGCCACCGTAGAGGCGTGGGAACAGAATCTACAGAGTGATGAATCAAGGTTCGATCTCCACCAGTCAGATGGCAGTGTCAGGATTTGGCGTACACCTGGATAACACCTTTCGCCAGAATGCGTTGTGCCTACATTAGAGTTTGGTGGAGGTGAAATTGCGGTCTGGGGATTTTTCTCGTGGAACCCATTCATTCTAATTCATGGTAATCTCAATGACGACTCCTACGAAACTATTCTAGATAAATATGTTCTTCCTACGCTGTCGGAACGGGTTGGATCATAGTTACTTCCAGTATGACAACACCATTTGTCATGCTGCGAGGTCCGATGTTTGATAACAAGAGAGTGAACCGACTGGACTGGTCTGCCCAGAGAGTTCAGACTTAAATCCTATAGAAAACCTCTGGGACGAGTTGGATCGCCGAATTAAGGGATGCAGCAACCATTCACCATAATGGGTGAAAGAAATTTCAAGGCTTCTCCAAGCCCCGAGTGGAAGAAAATACCCCTGTCCATCAGCCAAACATTTCCTGAAGGGTTAATGCTGTAATTGCCTTAGGTGGAAGCTATATCAACTATTGAATAAATATTTGTTTACCTCTTTTATCACAGGTGTCCAATTATATTTATTGGTAGATAGTGTATATAACACAGCAGAAAAAATGACATTGGTAAATATTTGTGGAAGGAGTTAAATATTAAGACTTAAAAAATTTCAATAAAATTTAATAACCAGGTATTCGATTTTTCATAAAATGGATAACCGGTTTCTTTGAATGAGTAATAAAAATTACCTGAAACGTATCGGAGCTATAAACGGAGGAAAATAAATAAAATTATGCAACAGAATATTTAGTAATTAGAATTATTTTTTATTCAAGAATTAATTACATAAAGAAAAAATAGAAGAATAACATAACGCGCGATAACGTATAAATCTTGTTTTTTAATAAGTTAATGTTTCAGAAACTCTATAATGCATTCAACAAGTTATGTTCCATGAAAGTACAAAATTTGCAACAGAAATTATCGCTGATCGAAAAAAACTATCGCTGTCTGTAGTATTGTTTAAAATAATATTGTTTTCCCCCTGTCTTTTTAATCTCTTTTAACACTTATATTCCATTTATTTTGCTATAATATTTTGCATTTACTATTTAAACACATCGCTCGTTCTTCTATATTACGATATGTATTTTTCACGAATAATTATGGAAAATAAAATTATTTATCCTTCTTTAAAAAAAAAAAAAGATATGTGGTTTTCTGAAAAACCCAGGTTTTTTTTTATTGTTAGGTAAATCTGAAAAAAAAAATATTTAAACGGTTTCGATTCTAAGTAGCATTTTAAATGCACTGATAACGTATCGAAAACGCAGAAATGGAGGAAAACTATTTAGAAGTTTAAAATCCCCCCCCCCCGAAAAAAAATTATTGTTAGCTTTACTTCCCCACACAAATATTTAAGCTACCGTTTTAAATCTTTTTAGCTGTTTAACTTTCTTAGAAATCTCTTGCAATTTCACAGCTATATTTTAAAAGCTGTTCCCTTTTTAGAGAGTATGACACCCGCCAAAAAATAAACGAGTGAGTGTAAAAATGAACTTCGCACTCTAAAGCCACGAGAGAGGCGACAGACCTCGTAATTCTGAACCCTGGCTGTGGACGACACCTGAGCTGCCCTTTCAGAATTTTCTCAGCACGCTAACAGAGGTCATGGAGCCTCGACAGATTTGAAGAGCATTAGCCCCTTTACACGGCGGATCTTCAGTGGTACTAGGGTTTGAACTCCTGACTCGCTTGTCACGGACAAAAAAAAAAGTCAATTTCTGGCTGGTGAGCACGGTTCTTCAATGAAGCTTACTTTCAATATTATCGATTTCTATCAGTGGAAAGAACAGGAATAGAATTTAGTGGTCGCAGAGAGTGCGAGAAAACAGTTGTTTGGAATAGTAGTTAACATCATTTAAAAAGACGAAGCTGGCTTTCAATTTGCCTGAGTTGAACAACGTTTAATGATTAAACGTCTAATGATAAAAAAGTGTAATTAATTATTTAGAAAGCTCTTTATCACAATTTTTGGATTCTCCATCTTCAACAAGTGAGACGCTTTTAAAAGCTCAAATTCAGGTAAACGAAAACAAGTACCATGGCCACTGAATTAATGAATTTTCAGTTACTCTAATTAATTGCTGGCGTTAAAAGAAAAAGTAATTGCGAAATTAATTCAGTTATGAAAAAAGTATTGCTTGATTAATGAAAGAATTTTAATGGGTAGATATATTATGACATGATCAGTTAACAGCGCCCCTTTTTGTTTTTCTTGAAAGTTGGGTAGGATTTCTAATGTGCAAAAAAGGGAAATGTTTGGCAGCTTGAATTGCCGCAAGCTAAAATTTCTATCGATTTTAATGTTTATCTAATAAGTATTGCCGTAAATGGAACGTATTAAATTTTCATTTAAAAGCTTATGAAACCTTTTGTTGTTTTGAAGAGGCGTCGTTTGATATTACGCTCAATGTATTAAAATAAAACTTTTAATTATCTTTGAACGTCCTATTTAAATTTTTTGAGTGTTGAAGTCCCATTTTTATCAGAAAGAATCGCTGAAAAGCGTACAAAAAGATGTTCTGAAATTTAATGTTAATATACTGCTTTGAATTTAAGATGTCACAAGCCAGCGAAAATATTTCATGCATTCTTTGCCGAAATTTCACTTTCGTTGTTTTTCACTTAAAATGCGAATTTCAAAAAACACTCAGTATCTTAGGTCACGTACTATGCTGCAGGGCCTTCATCTCACTTTCAACTCTCTCTGAGGCTCCACGTCCAATTGTATTCATCAGGTATCGGAGAATAAAATGTCAGTATGCATTTTAAAATATAGCTCGCTACAATTTTACTATTTTGGACATATGACATGCATGTTTAATAATTCTTTCTTATAAGAGATGCTAAAAATTATCAGAAGTCCTTTAAATGCTCTGGTAAAGTGAGATTTTCCTAAATACTTCAGAGAGTTTAATATGAACGACATATTATTTTGAAAAAGAACCTTTCACGAGATTTGTTATTTAAAAAACAGAAATCAGATCAAGAGTACAATATCAGTTCTTATGTGTGTGTGTGTGTGTGTGTTCCCAACTTTGAATTTAAATCTCCCTTTATAAAAATAAAAATCTGCAGAAAGAAATCAAAAAGAGGTAATTCACGTTTCATTTTATTTGGAAGAATTTTAATTATTTCATATTTTTTATTCCATAATATTAATTGATAACATTTCAATTTATTAATAATGTTCTAAAGCTCAACGAATCATTAGACATCGGTTGGAACTATTTCGTCTTTTAAAACAAAATTTTAATCAGTTCTGATTGCATAAAATAGTCACAATTTGAAATCAAACTGAGCTAAAAAAGATTTTCGGTTAATTGAAATCTGAATAAAGTATTTTTTGACAGATATATTGGGATTATATTATACTTTGAAAGTAATTTTAAAAAACGACTTAACGCAAAAAATCAAATTATTTTAAGGGAATTACGAACTCTCAATTGCGATCTATACAATAATCAGATATTAACTCAAAAAATGTTAGCAGAAAGAAAAAATAACCCTGTCGCGTGTAAGGTCTACAGATTGGTTTGGAAGGCTGCTCTTTTTTCGCTTATAGTGTTACGTAATTGAATAATTTTTGTATGTAAAAAAGAACCAAGGAATAAACAATCAGATTCCTTCGGAGGAAATTTTATTCTAGAACTCAGAAGAGAGTGCGGTAGATTCCTATCAACAAGAAACCCCCGCATATAAATCTGCAAACACACTCATTCAAAGTCCATGCAAACCTAGAACGCAGCAGTTCATACTCATAATGTCTCGGGAGGCTAATGAAACGTACAGTCACAGCAAAAATCGATAACATGCTCCGAAACATGGTCTTTATATAGCAGCGTTTCTCAAACGTGCGGCGCCCCCCCTAGGGGGCGTGATAACCCTACAAGGGGGCGCGAGCATATCGAAAATAAAACTCTCAAAAAAATAATTTACTGTAATGAGTTAAAACAAAATATCTTCTGACATATTAAAAATACTCATTTACACTGATATAATTTATATTTATCATTGGGCAATATGTCGTCATCTCCACTTCAAGCTATTTCACCTGTAACCAAATAAAAAAAAAACATTTTGTTTGATTTGTACTGTAATCCCATGATGAGAGTTTTCCAATACGTTTTATTTTTAAAACTAAAATACTACTCTTTCAAAAAAAAAAAAAAAAAAAAACCAGACCCAGAGAAAAAGTGTAGGAAGATAAAAAATTCATCACTGTTATTTAGGGAAGTTGTAAATTTGCTTCTGTTGGGCCTTATTCCATGTGAGTTTTATGATATTTCAGAAAGCACAGAGGATTGAAAGATTATTTAAGAGATTTTCTATGAGCATTCTGAAACATATAAAGCATAATGAAAAACGTTATACACAATTCTTTTTTAAAACTAACATCCATATTTTTACATTGAAAAAACTTTCAATCCGTGAGTGGTCCCGAGAGGCGCAACCTGTTTATTTAACAAATAAACAGTTTTCCCGTAATTAATAATTTCGGGAAAACTATTTATTTGTTACCAAGGGACTTAACAGTATCTTCCTATATGACAGTCTTCAGAGGAACTAAAATGTATTTGTCGCATATCTCCCTCTTTTTTTGGGAGTGGCAAATATTTCTTTACAAAATCTTAGAAAAAGCGATGAACATGAAATGAAAATAGAAATGCCTGAAAATGACATTCATGTAATGTTAGCGAAAAGTGACTGTGATTTGCGTCCTGTATTAAGGTATCGCACATTCAAAACATTTTAGTTAAGTTTTATTGGATTTTTTCTCAAATTATCAAACAAAAATTTAAAAGTCTTTGAAAGTAGGTAAGTAGGATTTCTCTTAGTTAAATTAATCACTAGAACTGTGATTTTTATCGTGTGCAATAAAAATAATTATAAAAAAAAAGATTACGATGACTTATTCACCCTGCGCGACCATTAACGTTCATATCAAGTGCGCGCCTGCTCCCGTGTAAAAAAAAATTTCAAGTCTTCTCGCTTTAAATATTAAAAATAACTCAAATATTCTTCAACGGAATTTTACAATCTTTTTCATTATTTAACATTATTTCTAATTCTGTGAGACTTAAAATTATAGTTGATTTTGTAAAAGAGTTGCAGTCTATGGAGAGCAACTAGTTGGCAAAATTGTCTCCAACATGGTTTCTACGAACGCAATTTCTGCCGGCAAAATAAGCTCTCTTCACCAATAGTGTGAGGCTTTTACATTTGGTATTTTGTATGATACTTTGTAAGAAGTAAGTAAAGCTTTGTAATTCACTGAAGTTTTTTTTTAAATACTTTTTGTTTTTCATATGATTTTAATTTTAATTCAAAGAACTTTCAAGGCTTGTTAATGTACTCACCATGAAATGTTTCCAAAGGTTTTTTAAGTTTATTAGGTTTCATACTGTCTGCTACCAATACATGTTTGAACAAATAAACACACAGGGGCTTTTCTTCTCCATTTACTTTAGCAGTGATAAATCGAAAATTTAAATATTCTTGAGAATACATACTTGATTTAATTTTCAGAACTATGTTCGTTTGTGCATTTGTTGATGCTTTATTATCGTCGAATGTTCGCTCACGATCCATGGTTTTTACTTATCCATGTTTTTGTTAATCTACTGCCGTAAATACTTAATACCGTGAATTATACAACTAAAACGCAAATTATAAAATGTTCATTCTAGGTAGATTCGGTAGCTAGAAGAATCGACTCGACCAAGACGAACTTGAATTCTACGAAGTGCAGCATTTTTACATGTTTTGCGCAGACGTCCGAAAAGTTGCCGTGACTCACGCAGACGTTCGCGAGAATGCTAGATGTGATGGATATGATAGAGAGCAACATAGACCATAGACTATTTTTCTAATGGCATTTCTTCTTTTGGAAATGGGTGATGGAGGAAATATATCTTTAATTATATATAGCATTTTATATATATAATCTGCTCCAATTTAAAAATTAGCGAAAGTAAAAAAATATAACATAATAATTATCCTATTACTTAAAAATAATTTGCTTAAAATATAAATTATTCAAAAGTAACATGTACAAAATTTAATAGTTATCTTGTTAATTTGTACGGTTTATAATTAAGAACGTATTATAGCTTTAGCGCCAAGTTCATTATTATTGCATTCAACACATTATTATTGTATAAGGGGAGCACGATAAAAATTATGATTAAAAATTGGGTCGCCAATAGTGAAAGTTTGGAAGCACTGTTATATAGGGTGTAACGGGGCTATTCGCGAGATTTCCAAACTAATCCTCTTGGGAAACTTTGGGGCTAGCATTTATACTATTTCGCAGCCTTTTCGGGAAAAACGCGAGATAGCAATATGTTAATTAGTTCGACTATATAAAGTCTATTTATATATATATATATAGGTTTTGTAAATGTAATGGGAGAAGGAGCTGCCAAGCTGTCACGTAAGTAAATAGCGGAGAATTACTTCATGAACTTAGCGCGCGTTTAATAAATATAAATTATAAGAGTAAATTGTTGGATTAACAATTGAAGATAATAGATTCAGTACCGACCTGAGGTTAGCTAGTAATCGTCTCCTTGTCTATTTCTGGTAGCCGGGTTTACTTGGAATTGAGTATTAGGATTAATCGACGCGTTTTAGGGAATCCCTCCTAGGTTTCTTCTTATAGTTAAACTTGTGATTGTTTAAGTGTTTGTCAGTCTTGAATAAATATATTTGTTATTATGGCGTTTGTTGGTGATGATATGTTTCCTCCCACACTTAGAGACGCGTCGGGCAGAGTGAGCGCTGTCCGAGGTAGGACACCGACACCACAAGGGTTCCAAGCATTCTGGACACATCAACTCAAATAATCACTCTAGACCAGTGATGGCGAACCTATGGCCCGTAAGTCAGACACTGGCCCACTCAAGCTTTTCTACTGACTCACGATTGCTAACCAATCAATTGTTTGTTTACGCGGGTTTATTTAGATTTTCTAATTTGTGAGTATTATTTATATTCTATTTGGATTTTTCCAAGCCCTGAATTGACACAAAGGCAATTTAAATGTTTTATTTTTTGCCTTTAGTTTGCTCAGTACAGTTAAAAACACCACAAATGATAACAAATGTATAT
The DNA here is from genome assembly GCA_019973975.1 of Trichonephila clavata. Classification (NCBI taxonomy): domain Eukaryota; kingdom Metazoa; phylum Arthropoda; class Arachnida; order Araneae; family Nephilidae; genus Trichonephila; species Trichonephila clavata. The sequence goes on along the minus strand of BMAO01018247.1, from coordinate 5,078 downwards.
AAAAGTATGTTGTACTTGAAATAAAGCAAAAGTGTTTACAAGATATCAAATAAAGCGTATAATTTTACTCACAATTCCTTTATTTAAAAAAATTGACAAACCAAAGCAAATAACCATATTTAAAGCACTTTATTCGGATAAAATGCACATTTGTAAGGTTATGTTCAGTTATGTTTGTAGAAAAAGACTTCCATAGTAGTTCCGTTCCCTTTCTGTTTCACGTTGTGAGGCCCCAATGGGCGCCATGCGCATGTCTGTTATTCTCGAAATACTAGCAATTTTTGACTCGCAATTTAAAGCATGCCTGTACCAGTCAGTACTAGGGTTTCTTTCCCGGGTTCCTGGGAATTCATAAGATTTTTGTACTTTTTCTATTCCCGGGAATTATACTTAGTTCCCGGGATTTCCCGGATTTTGCAAAGATTAGCTTTAGCGTTAGACAAATCATTATATTTAGAATTTGAAAGCGATGTAGGAACAGATGCTTTGTTTCATATCATTTATTCAGAAAAAAATTCAATAACTAACATAAATGAAACTATAAAAAGGATTAAGGATACACCTTGTATGGTAGGGGAAAATATTGGATTTATTCAGAATTTAAGCAAAAATATTTTACATTCTCTGATTGAATTTTATTGTATAACACACCAGCAAGTTTTATGTGTGAAACATGGTTTATAAAATCACTTTCCAGTGTAATGTCAGTTGTAATTAAAAATCAACTTTGTAAACGCAAGAGCTCTTTATAAACGAAATTTGCACAATTCTTAGAGGAAATTGAATGCGAACAATCAGGGATTTTGACATGCAACAATGTGCAAAGGCTCAGTTTCTGCCGAGTCCTTAATTGCTTTGTAGCGTTATTAGAAGAAATTAGGCTTTTTTTATTTGAAAAAGACAACAGTTTCGAGAAATTATGCAATATACATTGGTTGCTAAATGATTTGATATTTTTATGCGACATCACTCAGCATTTTAATGAACTGAATAAAAAACTTGAAGCCCATGAACTAATTGTTTTCACGATGTTCGGAAATATTAAAATACTTATGACGACATCTTTACTCAGGATTTGGAAATGAGAATCATGAAATATTTTCCTCAATTACGAAAACATTTTTAAAACACAATAACTTTTGAAAACTTCGTTGACATTCAAGAAAATGCAATTAAAAGATATTTAATGACTATGCAGGAAATAAAACAGGCTTTTGAGGAGAGATTCAATCAATTTAAAAATTTGGAAAATACATTTCACTTTATTTTATATCCAAACAAAGCAGAAATGGAAACAATGAAGTTAACTGAATTTATGTGCCTAGATATCGATAATTTAGAAATGGAATTTGTTGAATTTCGGAGCAGCATAGAGTGGAATACAAAATTTGACAATTTAATTTCTAAAATAGAAGGCAACTTGTGTAAAAGTAGTGCAGATAATATTGATCCCACAGTAAAACATGAAAATATTATATTAAGCGTATGGGATTCTTTACCAAATAATTTTATATCAATGAAAAAACTAGTTAATGTGTGCTCTTTTAACGATGTTTGGGTCCAAATATTCGTATGAAAAATTGTTTTCTTCAATGAGCTTTGTAAAATCTTCTAATAGAAAAAAACTTGGCAGGGAATTAACTGCGAAATGCATTAAACTAATGTGAATACGAAATTTAAATCTAGTATTAAAAAATATCTGAAAATTTCTCATTAAATATTTTACAATCAGTTTTGTTATATATATATATATATAATATATATATATATATATATATATATATGTAACAGAGAGGGTGGTGTCTAGGGGTATGTTGAATGAAAAAAAAGACGTTAAGGTTTAAGGATATTTAATGACATCTACAGGTTGTTAAACCTGACTAGGCGCGCGCTGCTGGGAGAAGAGTAAGTCTATTCCTTCTCCCCCTTACATCCGGGGTTTACAGAGAGTGGCGCTGGTGTCGCCTGAGCGTATACAACACTCGTCCATCCTGATGTGGTCGGTCCCCGAACAGGCTGGAAAATATGCAAGTAAAAATTATACAAATACTACAACTGAAAAGAAAAAAAAGATTAAACGAATTTTTAAAGTTCAAATTTTCTTGAGTATATAGATGAAAAAAAATAAAGTCATTAGAGTTCTGGAAAGAAAAGTCTTAGAGATTATCCCATGGTTTCATCAGATCAGCAGATATGCATGTCAAATTCGGGCCTTCTTGTCTTCCTATTTTCTTTACATCGTACCTGTCGTTTGGACGAACTTTCACGACTTCATATGGGCCAAAATATTTTGGTCGCAATTTCACACCTACTTCAAACTGGGTTTTCTTGATTGCAATTCTGTCACCTTCTTTGTATTTTCTTGCTTCTTTGCGATGTTTATTGCAGTGTAGTCTACTTTGTTCTTGTAATTTCAGGATATTGGATTTGGTATCTTCTCTCATTTGTTGTTTATTCTGTAAAGATAATTGAAAATTTTCTTCCTCAAGAATAGCTTTGATTTTAATGTCATCTTTATTTTTCACTTTGACGCCTGTTAAAAGTTCAAATGGTGTATATTTAGTGACTATGGAAACAGTGCTGTTAATTATTCGTTGAACTGATGATACGTGTTTATACCATTTATTGGGATCTTCAAGTGAAAGCTTTGTTAGGACTGGTATTAACGTTGCATGAATTTTTTTCTACCTGACCGTTCCTACACGGTACACCTGTTGTGATTGAAATAAACTTGATATCTTCATCCTGGCAAAATTTCTGAAATTCTGTAGAAGTTAATGCTGTTCCCTTGTCTGAAATTATTCCTCTGGGACTTCCAAAGGTTACTTGTTGTAATTTTAATTTGTCTAAAGCATTGTTAGCTGAAGGAGACTTTACAGGATAAATCCACAGAAATTTGGTGAAAGCGTCGATGACAGTAAAGATATATTTGTAATTTTTGTTGGTACTTGGGAGTGGACCCAAAAAGTCAATATGGTAGGTATCAAGTGGAACATCACCTTTTGGTATGGGATGTAGAAATCCTTCTCGTTTGCCAAATTTTTTGGATGAAAGAATGCAAGGAATACAATTTGCAATAACATTTTCTACAGTCTTACGCATATTTGGGAAAAAGAATTGTTGTTTGACTAAATTTTCAGTTTTGTTGATGCCGAAATGTCCTTTAGAATGTTCACGTTGTATGATTTGTTTTTGCATTTCAAGTGGAACGACTAGAAGTTCTTGGTCATTGACAATTTTGTACAGTACATCGTTTTTTAATGTATAATCAGAGGCTGAAGATGATTGTAATAGTTGTTTAATACTGGATGTAAACTCATCATTAATTTGTGCTTTTTTAAATTGTTGTGTTGTCTTGTTGTATTGTATGAGCATGACTGGATAACGACTGAGCGCGTCAACATGTTGCATTTGCTTACCTGGCCTGTGAAGTATTTCTTAATCGAAGTCTTCTAAGAAGAGAGCCCATCGTGCTATTCTAGGTGGTAAACCTTTCTTTGACATAGTTTTTTGAAATGCTTGGCAATCTGTGATTATATGAAATTTTGTGCCGACGAGGTAGTGTCGAAATTTTTTTTAATGCTGTAACTATCGCTAAGACCTCTAGCTCGTAGCTGGAGTATTTCTCTTCTTGAGGAGAAGTTTTACGACTCATAAAGTGTATTGGATGAAAGTTCTGATTTGAGTCCATTTGTAGAAGTATAGCACCAAACCCTTTCGCACTGGCATCGCAGTGTATTTGTAATGGAGCGTTTTGCTGATAAAGATGTAATACAGGTTCCTGAGACAAAATTTGATTCAAAGAGAGAAAAGCTTGTTTTTGTATAGGACCAAAGTTGAATGGAACTTTGTCTCGTAAAAGATCGCTTAAAGGTCGTGCGATTGATGCATAGTCCTTAATAAATTTTATAAAATAGCCTGTTAGTCCTAAAAATGATTGGACATGCCGAGTGTTTTTAGGTGTTTGGAAATTCATGACTGCATTTGTTTTAGCTGCTGAAGGACGAATAGTACCTTCTTCAATAATATGGCGAAGAAAAGTTAATTTCCGCTGAAGAAAATTACACTTTTTAAAGTTAAACTCTAAACCATAAGTAGCAGCAACATCAAATACTTTTTTAAGGTTTGCAATCCCTTCATATTCAGAATTTGCCGGAATTAAAATGTCGTCCCTGTATATAATAACAGGGCTGTCTTTTAAGAGATCTTTAAACACAATTTGAATGTATTTCTGAAATACTGAGGGAGAATTACACAAACCAAAAGGAACTCTATTAAATTGGTATTGACCATTATGTGTTATGAAACTGGTGTATTTACGGCTGTCAGGATCAATTTTGATGTGAAAAAAACTGTTTTTTAAGTCCAGATTTGAAAAGAGTATCAATCCATGCAGTTGGTCAAAAATGTCTTCAATGAGGGGTAGTGGAAATCTTTGTTTAATTGTTTTAGAATTAAGAGCACGAAAATCAACACAGAGTCTGGTTGCCTGGTCTTTTTTCTTGACAAGAACTAAAGGTGCGGCAAAATTAGATGAACTTGGGGAAATTATTCCATCAGACAGCCATTGCTCAATTTGGTTTTCGACGATATTTTTTTCCGCTTGACTTAATCTTCTAGGACGTAACGCGATGGGTGTGTCATCAGAAAGGATAATTTGCATCTGTAAGTTTGTATCTTTAATTTTATTTGGTTTGTAAGATTGGATAAGGTTTTCAACTTCGCGACGCGTATCAACGTTCAAAATATGCGACAAATCTACTTGAGGATAAATTACATTTAAATTTGATAAATAACAATCCTCATTTTGAAAAAGCAAAGAGAGATATTCGTTTTTATTATTAACTGATAAAGAATTACAATCGCTAATTTTCAATTCAGAAAAAGATTTGTTTACGTTAGCTTCGTGCTGAAAATCAGTTATATAACATGTTTGATCGGATCTGGGCTGTGACGTCAGTTCATATTTCTTATTTTCTTTTTCATCCAATAATTTCTGTTTTGAAGAGTTTAACGATTCTCTTTTATTCATTGGGTGTTTTACATTACTCGCGCTGTGAATGTTTTGAAATCGAATG